>JBBPJY010000365.1:0-12312 GCA_038088975.1 Xerocomus cyaneibrunnescens
TGTACTCGTTCGCCACAGACAGAAGACAGGATTTGGGTGGTTGTTTTTGCGACTTCACCTGCGACTGTGACACTCTCGACGTCATCCTCTAACTCGCAGACGTTTAATGTTGCAACTGGCGTAAACAAGCTTTCATTTCCTATTAATGCTGGCGGGTATATGAAAGCAGTGTTACAAAGGAACGGTCAAACTGTTGTTGACCTTCAGCCCCAGAGTTTCTATTTCAACCCCTCACCACCTTCATACAATTATAATGCCTTCGTTGTTTCTTCATCCTGATGTGTGCTGGATGCACAAGGAAATCCAGGTGGTTTCATGGTCTAACTGGCATTTGTGTATTTTACTCTGCCGCTTCTAACACCTGTATACCCCTGTAACAATACAAAGATTTTGGCTAATAAAAATGTTACGTTCAAGTGCCCAAAGTAACGTTGAAGATCTGCGCCAAAGAAACAGGCCAAAAAGCAACCTTGATTAAATGCACAATATTTGACCCCTGTCAATGAGCTTATGTAATGTGCATGGTTTAACTAATTTTATCTACATCCACCACGGGTTGGCTTGCAAGTGCTTCTATCCCGAATCCCGAACACTGATCAAGATGAGACAAGTACGAGAGAGGTATAACGCCAAGGCGCGCCAGTCACGCCCGGGATCACTCAAGAAAGGGAAGCGCTCCCAGCATGCACCCTCTGCATCTGCAGACTCGGTAGCAGATCCCAATGCAGAAATCATCGTTCCGAAATCACGAGAACAGAAAGTAAAGGAGAGGAAGGAGAGACTCGTCCAGGAGGTGGGTCGCAATTGTCGTGACACTGTGTATCGCTTATTGGCGTAGCTTGCAGCACAGTCGGAGAGCAAGGTGTCGAGCAAAAAGAGGAAGAGACTAGAAAAGTATATCGTAAGACATGGCCCTTGTTTCGGTGAGCTGCGCTGATGTATCCTTCGAAAGGACAAAAAACTCAGACAAGAGGAGAGATTGTTGATTTTCCAAAAACTGGCGTATGATCACCTTTTTTTACTCTTCAACCACTCTCTCACTTGTACAGTCAGACTCAAGCCTCAATACCGACTTTGGAACTGCAGTCCTCTTCGACACTAGGGACTGGAAAGGCAGTCTCTCATCGCGCACGTTTGGACAAAACTGAAGACCTAGACGTTCGGCGTTTCATGGATGGTCGATATAACAAACGAAGGCGGCGTAACAATGATTTTTCTGTCACGGGCCCTGGTGACACCGAGGACGAAGATGCGGAACTTGATGCAACTAGCGTCGACTCACCGGAAGCTACAACCCCGGACCAAGTTCAGATCGTGGACATGTCCGCTAGCTTGGCCGTGCCGGAGAAATCTACTGTTGTTGGCGGCGCCCTCAGACGAAATCCAGATGGTACTATCATGGCACATCGCACTGTCAAAAGGAAAAAGACTGGTCAAAAGGTCGGTCGGTCGATGGTTCACTGTCCGTGGTCTCGTTATATTCGTTATACCTCCATAGGCAAGCTTTCGAAAGTGGTCGAAGCCTTTTGCTCAGCCGGACCCCGAGCCCGAGTCTGATACGTCATTCGATAGCTCAGATTCCGCGAATGATACCAAAGATGAAAGTGACGAACCTGATTCCATCTCAGGTTCGACATCAGACAGTGATTCGAACCACAGCGATTCTCATGGGGATACCAGTGTCGCGTCTGCGAAGCGCACGGGTTTCAAGACATGGGCAATGAAACAGCTCTCCGCGGCCAAGGGTTATGTCGCCCCCATCGGTGAACCACACATTGAGCCGGAAGCAACCCAAGATGCTATTGGACACCCTCGTCTGAAAAAAAGAAAGGTCTCGCATTCATCGCACGATGACATGATGCGTGGACCACTTGGAGACGACTTCAAATTGCCTGCCACTGCACTGGCAGAGCATCTGTCGAGCGGGCCGCAGCAGTCGTCGACCTCTCCTGAAATGAATGTCAGGGTCATTTCCGTCACGCGACCCACGGACGTCGAAGAAGCCCGACTGATGCTACCTATCATTGGAGAGGAACAACCCATTATGGAGTCCGTTTTACTCCATCCTGTCGTCATCATATGCGGCGAGACTGGTAGTGGAAAAACTACACAGGTACCGCAGTTTCTTTATGAAGCAGGTTTCGGGGATCCCAACGGAGGTGTGGAGAACTTAAGCTGAGCGAGGATATACTAACCTCTATCTTCTAGATAACCCTGGTATGATTGGGGTGACACAACCTCGACGAGTCGCAGCAATTTCGATGGCCACACGTGTTGCACATGAAATGTCTCTAACCTCACGGGTCTCCTATCAAGTTCGCTATGATGCGACTGTGTCTCCCTCAACGACAATCAAATTCATGACTGATGGTATTCTGTTGCGCGAATTGGCCACTGATTTCTTGCTATCCAAATACTCTGTTATCATTATTGACGAAGCTCACGAGCGAAGCATGAATACAGACATACTTATCGGTGTACTCAGCCGTGTCTTGAAGTTGCGAGAGCAAATGTGGAAAGAGAAGGAGGGCGTAAAACCCTTGCGCTTGATCATAATGTCGGCTACCCTCCGAGTCACCGACTTTGCAGCAAACAGGCTCCTCTTTCCGTCTCCTCCACCAGTGATCAGCGTTTCTGCGCGCCAGTATCCTGTGACAATCCATTTCAGCCGCCGGACACCATCGAACTATGTCAAGGAAGCGATCAAAAAGGCCGCTAAGATCCACTCTCGCCTTCCCGCTGGCGGCATCTTGATCTTTCTGACCGGTCAGAATGAGATATCTGGTGTCTGCAGAACCCTGGAAGCAAGATTCAGTCGTAAGGCTATCGAAACCCGAAAACGTAAAAGGCGCTTGGTGAATGCCTCTGAATTTTTTGCGGACGAACCTCCAGAACCTCCCAAAATGGTTGCTGCTGCGGATGGTACGCCATCTCAATACCTATTCCTCCAAGATAATCACTAAATGATCTCATAGTGGTCCTGGAGGCGGAGGATGTAGAATTGGGAGTCAGAAGTCAAGATTTGGCCTTAGATGTTGACGATGGCGTTCCAGAAGAAGACCCTGAAGCATTGGATAGCATCGACGAGGACGCCACTGATGATATAGAAGAAAGTGACTGTAAGTGGGATCCTGAGATTGGCCTTGATACTTATGAATACATTCCCTTTAGCTCCGATGCATGTCGTCCCACTATATTCCCTACTACCAAGTGATAAACAGATGCGGGTTTTCGAATTACCACCACCTGGACACCGTCTGGTGGTGGTATCAACCAACGTAGCTGAAACATCATTAACTATTCCGGGTATTCGATATGTTGTCGATTGTGGGCGGGCAAAGGAAGTAAGTCACTTGTTATCGCAGATATTTTGCTCCTCACTGGAATTATCAGCGCAGATACGATGCTACTAGCTGTATACAGTCCTTCCAAGTGAACTGGATATCGAAAGCCTCTGCGGCGCAGAGAGCCGGTCGAGCTGGGCGGACGGGCCCGGGACATTGCTACAGGCTTTATTCATCCGCGCTCTACGAGCACTATTTTGAACTATTCTCACAACCAGAAATCCTCCGTACGCCCATAGAGGGCGTAGTGCTTCAAATGAAGAGCATGGGCATTGATACAGTGGTCAATTTCCCCTTTCCAACCCCTCCAGACGCCAAGGCTTTGAAGAAGGCTGAGACGGTTCTAACCCACCTCGGTGCGGTGAGCAGTACACCACTTATCTCGCCGATAACCCCGGATGTGTCCATTGCTACGATTGGAGGAAAGATCACATCGCTTGGGAAGTCGATGAGTCTGTTTCCTCTTGCTCCTCGATATTCTCGAATGTTGGTTTCCGGTCAGCAACATGGTTGTTTGCCTTACGTCATCACCATCGTGTCTATCATGACAGTGGGGGATCCTTTTTTGCACGAAGAGGGATTAGGCGACGACAAGAATTCCGACAGTGAGAACGATGATGAACTGGAATACATCAAGAACCAACGAGTCAAGGCAAAAGAGGCTCGCAGAGCGCGTCGGAAGGCATTCTTCGAGACGCAGCAGGTGCTACCGGAATAATTCTTCACCGCGCGGTGTTCACACTCCATTTCCTAGATCCATGCTTCTTTGGGAAAGTCGACTAGCGATGTCTTTCGAATACTTTCAGTCGTTGGCGCATACGAATTTGCTGGGGGTGGTTTCCAATTTTGCTCAGAACATTTCGTTCGGCCAAAAGTAGGATTCGAGACCTGGTATTGAGTCCATAACTGACGTGTCACCTAGGCCATGGAAGAGATTCACAAGCTGAGAGCGCAAATTTGCAACATTGTGAGCGCGACCTTCCCGGGCGTAGAGACGGGGCTTGCACAACTTCTCAAGCCACCCAATGAAACACAAGTTGGCTGCTTCATTTGCTATTGGTTAGCATTACACTAATGTCTTACAGTTGAAGGTTCTTCGCCAGTTATTGGCTGCTGCCTTCGTCGACCAAGTAGCCATCCGGAAAGATCTTGTTCAAAAGAAGTCAGCCACCGGGATTCAGTACTCGACTGCTAAAGGTGTCCCTTACCGGGCAATGGGTGCCCAGGAAGACGTGTTTATACATTCTTCGTCTGTCCTGTCACAAAGCTCTCCCCCGGATTATGTTGTCTTCACCGAGATCGTGAGGACGACAAAACCATGGCTCAAAGGTTGGCCGCCCAAATTTCGATTGGAATTCCGTCCGACACATTTTACAGGACTTACACTGATTAATCCGGCATGGCTTTCCACGCTTGGAAGGCCGACACTTTGTACCTTCACTAAACCTGTAAAAAACAGCGCAGGCATGTTGATGATGATACCGAAGTTTGGACCAGATCAGTGGGAACTACCACCAATAAAAGCTTCATAGTGATAATAGAAATACATTATGTTCCGGGCAGTCAAATAATGCAAGAGCCATTTCTGCAGAAAGAAGAGTGAATATACTAAGAGATATTGACTGTGTGGAGTATGCCATCTATGGTTGGGGTTTCTTCGGGATGAAGATACTACCCTTACCCTTCTTGGGTCGCTTACGTTGTGGTGCGTTTGGTCTATCCTCCTTCATCGATGAAAATGCCTCCTCAACCAATGGTCTCTTCGGTAGCGGATGTCGTAACGAATTGCCGCTTGGCCCCGCAGCAGTTTGGACCAAAGCGGGGGCATTCGGAGTAGATGAAATATTTTGTGATTGCGGTTTAGCACGAACGGATTCGGCCAAGCTCTGAGGAGTAACAAGGTCTACTGGTTCTGGGGGCTTTGGAACAGGCCGCCGTTTGTTGCCTTTTGTTGGCGAAGTAGGCCGGGCTGACTGGGAGCCCGTAGGTTCTGCGAAGTAAGACGCGTCCACCTGTACGCGTACAAAATTGTGAATACTATTCACTGTGGGTTGAGGGTAACTTACATCAGTCAACAGTGACCTAGTTCTAGCATTGTTCACGATTTCTTTCCAGTCTGCGTTACTCCTCTCGAGCGTCGGGGCATTTCCCAAAACGAATAAGGAAGATTTCGCTCGAGTAAGAGCCACGTTCATCCTGCGAACATCTAGTGGATGGAATTTTAGTCATGCACTCATTTCAGCGTCCATAGCCATACCAGCTAAGAAGCCAACCGATTGAACGCCTGGCCCAGCGCGTACGCACGAAAGAATGATAATGTCCTTTTCTTGACCTTGGAAACCGTCGACCGTATTGAAGTGTATCTTCCCGCGAATATCCCCTCCGAACTTCCTTTCAAATGCGCGCTGTAGTTCGAGCACCTGGCCGCGATACATCGAAACAATGCCAACCCGGAAGTCGAGGTCGATTGATGCGAATTCCTTACACAACCTTGCGTAGAGTGCGACAGCCACTCGAGCCTCCAATACGTTTTTCATTGAACGGCCGATGGTTCCTTCCTCCTGTCCACCCGCAGTGTTGAAAAAACGATAGCAACCAAACTTTGGATGAGATTGCCAGGGCTGTTTAGTTTTCATAGCCATGTCAGGTCCATCAAGTAGACGCCCTTGGTAGAACAAACGGCTAGGGAGCTGACTGATTTCTGGATGCATACGGTACTGAATACTGTTGGATCTTTGAGCAGATCGATCGGAAAGATTTTACACTACTCTCACCTTAACAGGTAAACAGCCTCTGGACGGTGTTTTTGCAAGCGAACAAAGAGGGATTGGTTGTAGTTGAATCTACATGCCTAAAAGGGGTCATCAAGACGAGAGTAAGACTATGGTAAGAGACTTCTCACCTCTTGGGAGAGTACGGTCGGTGGAAGCTGTTGAGGGTCTACAGGATATGTCAGGCAACACATTGCACAGCAAGGGTTACTAAACTCTCACCTCCAACCATGATGCACTTCAGAGTACGAAACTTCAAAGGAATCAACGAAGTCAATTCAACAGCTTGGGCGGCTTCATCAATAATGACCATCTCAAATTCCAACTGCTCGATCGACTCATGGCCAGATCCCGCGAGCGTCGCGCATATCACGTCTGCCTCCTGTAGAACCTCAATGCGCATTCGCCTTCGCACAGCATCTAAAGTTCGATTGTCAGACTTCTGCTTGTCCTTCAAACGATCGAATTGCTGAGTCAGGGCCATTCGACGAGAATTCAGCTTCTTGATCTCTTCCTCGATGGCGAAAGTCCTTGCGGTGTTGTTTTGAACTGTAGCTAACTCCTCCAACTTTTGCTGTTTGGCACGTTTGACAGATTCTATATCTTGCCGAAGTAGCGCTATTTGTTTCCCGGCCTCGCTGGAGTCTGGCATATTCTCGCCGTTCATCTTCTGTTCCACGAGGTAATCTAGCGCAATATCCCGGGCGCTGATGTCGATGGCCTTGTCGCTGCCAATGCGGACAACTTTGATGGGCTCTCCGCGTTTCTGAGTGCCTTGGTAACCTTCCTTCAGGCGACTAGCAACCTCGTCGATTGCTGCGTTACTTGGGGCGCATAGAAGGACTTTCTGTACAGGTCCTTTGTCTGCCTGTGTGGAATTCCGCCCCGCATGTATAGAAGTCGTGGCTCGGGGTCGTCGTAACAAGAATGCCTCGACCAACCCGCATATAGTCGATGTTTTGCCCGTTCCAGGGGGCCTTCAAAGTAGTATCTGAGCAGTGAGCTACCGGGATGGACAAGTTCACTTACCCTTGAATCAACCCAAACCCTTGGAGTCGTAGTGAACCAAGGATAGCTCTTGCTTGCGGCTCGTTAACACGGTAGACTGACATTGCTTGGTCAATATCACGCTTGTCTAGGTGTGGCATTGCAGAGATGCGAGGTTGCATGATTGATTGAAAGGCGTCGTAGAATGGCAAGGCCACTAAGGCAGCATATTCGCGATGTAACGTGGCCAAGCTGAAGAAGTGTCAGAATTGCGAATGCAATTACTAAGAGAATAATAGTACCTAAAGACCTTCTTCACGCTCCAGATGCCGTTGATTTGCAAACCAGCATCAGTTCCATTGGGTATGAAGCATCGAAGAGTCATTTGTGCGCCAGTCTGAGTAGTTCGGTATGACTGTGTTTTGGCAAGGAGCGAAGTTTTCCCAGAAGGGTGTCTTAGCAGAACTACATCTGTTTCTGACAGACGCCAATCTTTCTGAAGTGCCTCGGATATAGTGGCCTCGATGTCAACGAAGTCGTCTGTGAACTGCTTTGAACAAATCTTGCAATCGTATGACGGCTGAGCCTCTTCCTTCGACTGAACAATCTGAGCCCAGCATTCGAGCAACAGGAGTGGCTCGAATACACTGAGGTATTGGTGATGGTCCGTAAATTTATCCGGGACATGAAGCAGCTTTGACTGTGTTCCTTGAGTGGGAGGACCTGGACCATCATGATCATAATTCCATGACAAGAGCGCGCGATGAAGTCCAGAAATGTCCGGTTTGAGCCGCATGGCTCTCCTACGGGCATCATCCCTTCGATGAAGTCGTTCCATCGTTGCGTTCTTGACCTGATTTGTAACATCAAGCATTCTGACTTGGCGTCTCTCAGGAGGCTTCTGCACTTTAGGAGACTTCTGAAATTTGGCGAGAGCGGCCAGACCTTTGGCGCCTCCAACATCAGCGTCGGATTCGGATTCGCTTGATGATGAATCCACTGCTTGTGGCACCTTAGGCACCTCACTGTGGACGGGTATTGGACGACTGGGACCAGAAGTGACAGTTGCCTGTGCCTTCTGGAAAGTCGGGAAAGCAGGTGTCTCTTGCTTGGACTGGTCTACGACGGGAGCTTTCGCAGGCTTCTGGGAAGCCAACGGCCTGAGTGTTGTTTGCACTTCTTTGCGTATCGGTTTAGTGTCTTTGCGAGCAGGAGCAGAACCACGACTGCTGGCAGTTGTCACCGAAACGATCTCCACATCATCGTCATCGCTCTCAAACGTTGCCAGGGCGTCTTCGAGTTTTGCTATACGAGCTGAGTCGAGTCGAGTCCTTGGAGCCCCATGTGTCGTCTTGCGAGCGTCGTCCACATGCTTGTTCAACTTTGCAAGGCCAGCTTCGGAAGGCGGTACACCTGTCGTTCGAAAGCAGTCCAAGACAGTTTGGATAAGGGCAAACGACTGGTGCAGCAGCTCTTCATCAGACAGCCGAAGCCACCGCGCAAGCTCGGGTAAGACAGGCTGAAGATCGTTCATCATCTGCTTTCCTACCCGAGATAACTTGGTCAGCGAGGCTGACTGTCCCTCTGTCACTGTGACAGAGGCAGACTCCATGACCCTCCACTGTGCCAGCATATCCCGACCAAAAATGAGTGCGTCCCGCATCCACACTGTCATATCAGGTATCTCGAAGAAGTCCGCCCATAGTGGGGTCCGTTTAAATACCACGGTAATCGACCGCGTCATCAGCGCCCACAGCTGGGGAACTTGAGAACCAAGACCTTGTGAATCTTTGGGTCCTAAGAACTCGTTGAAATGCAGTAATCCGTCGGGGCTAGAACAGAGAACTTCGATGATATCCGTGAGACATCGTACAAGGGACTTTGACAAGCTGCATGCCTCGGTGACTTGAGGAGCATGTCGAACAAACTTTTCGAGGAATTCAAATATAGCAGAAAGGGATGGCCCTGGTAGATTGGAGAGCAATGCACGAAAGCAATCGAGACGGACGTCCACATCGAATGCTTGCCCAACTAAAGTTTTGGCGGCAGCCTGAATGTCGTCGATCGGAGAAAACATGAGAATCATGACGGTCCTAGCAACCTCCGGGCGGCGAAGAATATTGAGTAAAGAGGATGGTTGATTGTAGTTGGCAAATTTAGAGATTGTCTCGACAAAACCTTGTCTCGTAACCTGTAGAGAGCGATTGATTGCATCAAAGGCCACTTGAGCATTTGGTTTTGAAAGAATTGGTTTGTAAGCGCGGGAGTTCAGAAGGTCCAGATGGGAATACCGAGCAACCAGATCAAGGAGACAAGTAGCGCCCTCTGCATCGTCTGTCTGCAAGGATTCGTACATCTTCGTCCACATATGCTCTTGCACGGCGCATACCGAGAATGTGTCGGTTTGGCCAGCAAGAAACGTGCAGGATTGATTGATTGCACTAGTAATCTCACGCACGTCTCGCGCGAGGCAGGCTGTCACGAAATCACGAGCAGCATTGCGGGCAGACTTCCACTTTTCGTCTGGGTGACGACGACCAAAAGCAACGGATATGAAAACATCGACATGTATGTCCAGAACACTGGATATTGCCTGATGGTGGCAAGCCAATTCTTCAGTTTGACTTTTACGAACCAACGATAAGAGCAACTATAATCCAATATCAGCTTTAAATCCCATCGGAGATATTGGACACAAAAGCTGACTCGTATAGCAGCAAACATGACCACGGGGCGGACTTCCTTGAACCTTTCGTGCTGGAGTTCTTCGCAAAGGAAGTCCACAATTTTTGCGACCACGTCACCAAAGATACCGGAATCCTTCAATGATAGTAGATACTCTCCGAACCACGAGAGAAACCAGGGTTTTTCGTCTCGAGGAACAACTTCCTCGATCAATTTAATATATGATGGGTTATCTTTGATGGCGTCGAACACGACCTGTGGGAACTCGCTTGCCTCGCCGTTCCAAAGACCCGCGTTCAGGCGCTTAAGCAGAAACAGCAAACACTTTAATATATGTGCAAAGTCTGATAAAAAGGGCACAAGTCAGCAGCGGATGCATTGGTAGAAACTAGATATACTTACGGGGACCTGTATCATGCAAGTGACCTGTGACAACTCTTCGACAGTCGGCTCCTCCATATGACCGTAGAATTATTTTGGTAGGAATCTGACGAAGAACCTGACAAAATCCGACCCAGATTTCATTAGGGTCCGATGTCAAGGGAAACGAGCCGGCAGGAATGGTCTCCCCCCCCATTGAAGGAGCAGGTAATACAACAGGGTTTGCAGTCTTCGCAATAAGGTCAAATATAGTTCGAATGGCGACCTCATGCCCGGTGACGAAATGGTCCTCAGCCATAGGGATCTCGGAACAAACCGTCACCAAAGACTTCACCCACTGCCGCACGGCTTGAGATTCGTCGAACATGAGAATGAACAATCCAGGAGGTGGGACATCTGTTGGCCAATTTGAGGCCGAAGGACGAGAACGAACCAACTCAAGGATGTCGGGATCCCGAAGAATGCGCAAATTCGAGACCGCGTGATATATTATTCCAGGTGGTACGCGCTGCAAGGCCGAGGGGTCGCTTCGGGCGGGACCACTGACACCGGCTGCCGCTAAACCATCCTTCACAAACTCTAGCTCCCAATCGTCGAAGCTCTTGTAGAATCCATGGAGAATATCCTCCGAAAAAGCGCCGAAATACCTGGTTCCTTCAGTCAGCTATGCGAAAGTCATCACATCTGACCATGGGCAGAGAGTGAGAATGCGAGCAATCTGCCTCGATCTTCCCAACCAATCATAGAACAAGGAGCAAGAGGAACTCACGTTGACCGAGAACTGAGCTTGACCTCGCCAAAGGCTTTAACGCAAGCGCAACAACCCGCCAGACAACCTATCAACCTAGCCTTCCACTCGTCTACCTTTGGGCTACTATAGGCGAACAGCCTTAATAGAAAGGTGGCAGCACCGACAGTGACTTCATCCGCACGAGAGCAGAACCAATGATAGCACTTGTCGGAACTGTTGGACGGTACCTTCATTAGATAGGTGAAGACTGGAGCTAACACATCGTCTGAGCCATCCGCCGAGTTGACAGGCGTGTCGTGAAGTTTAACGAGTAGAGCCTTGACCTTGTCCACATCACCAGTCGTGGTCATGAAAAAAATCAATGTAAAGAAGGGTATTGGGGTGGGATTGCGCGCGACTAGGTGGAGGATGGTGCTAGAGGGGAAGAGAAGTTTAAGTGCCCGGAAATGGATACCCGACTTAAAATCGGAGCTGCGCGAACGACCGAGTCAGCCATACGTCCGATCCCACTAGCAATTGATCAGGAGACTGTCAAGAAATGGATGCACTAGATGTGAATTACCTCAACGAACTCCTTGAGCAAGATGTCGAAATTAAAGAGGTACGACGCCTTTAAATGGCTACACAAAATTTATGGACGTCTTTCCCTTCATGAAAGAAAATCAAGGATCAGGTATCTGATCTTGATAAGAAAACCCGAGTCATGGTTGGGATCCTAAACAAAGTCCACTCCACCTCGACGGACGCTCGTTAGTTCCTCGTCCACCCTATACGTTGGTATCTAACTCTGTTGACTTCAAGTGCCCCCCTTACTTGACTCGGTGCGACCAATCTTGCATAGCTGTCATGCCACTAGTGCTGCTATCGCCTCCCTTGTCCCTCCTAACCAGTTCTGGCGCTGGAAAGAGATGTGGTCGAATTCTCTCCGTGCAGCAGTATATTCTGCCGCTCTAGTGGAATACCTAAAGAGTGGCACCCTCATCACGCTTTCGCAAGCTAGTGAGGTGCTTGGAGGTGAGCTGTTTGCCGCTAAGTTCTCTGATATCACACATGTCCTTCCAGTAAAAGCAGAATGGGCAGACAGATTCTCAATAGCCGTGGAGGATTATCTGCATGGGCTCATCAGCCTCGTCAATGAACTGGTAAACGAAGTTTACCGACTTTGGTGTTCGGAAAATGAGGAATTGGGCCCCTTGACTCACCACTCTCCTAGTCACGACTTGCCATTAATACGGTGACGCTCGGAGACTACGAAGCACCACTTCGTATCTCGGTCTTTGTGAAAGATATCTTTGCAGGGTTCTCGATGGTAACATTTTTCAAAACTTTGATTGCGAGGTTTGACATGCCTTCTTTCTGGAATCAAACGAAGCTCAACCTCAAAAACGACACC
>JBBPJY010000367.1:6638-20726 GCA_038088975.1 Xerocomus cyaneibrunnescens
GTCTGATTCATCGTTTGGTTCAGCATCTGTAGTGTTGTTCGATGGACAGACGTTCATACCATATATGGATTCCCTGACAGTGCAGGGCACGCTCGGATACGTTTCCTCTCTCTTCTACTCGATCGCAAACTTTAGTTTCGGTCAACAGTGTGAGTGTGGATTTACTCAAGGGGGTATCACTTGCGTGGAATCCGCTGACATAGACCACTAGCCTTCCTTGCGACTGGCATTGTCATCCTGATTTCCATCGCCATCGCTGCGGGCGTCGTCTTTTTACTTGTTCTCATTGGTATCCTGTGGACACTCCTGTCCAGAAGGGATGACAAGCTTGCCCGGTATGAAAACGAAGATGATGACGACTCGACTCAACACCGCCCATCGTCATTGCTCGAACACATCAACGCTGCTACCAGAAGTACGATTCTGGCAGCACAAAGTCCGTTCAGTCACGTCGCCTCCGAGAAGGAGGAAGCAGCTCGCGAGGGCGGTGCAGAGGGCGATTTGTTCGGACCAGACGCAAGCAACTACCTACGGGCTGCCACGCCGTCAGATGCGGTGATTGGAACCATGGTTGCAGAAGAGGAGGGCAGCAGGCTTGCTCATGCGCGCTACTCCTTTGATGGTCCAGGCGAGGGTGAACTCCCCCTGACGGCCGGGATGGAAATTGAAGTTCTCGATGACAGAGATAACGCGTAAGTGGTGATTACGAGGGAGTATTGTCAACATGCTGACGACTCCCTCAGTTGGTGGTACGCAAGAAACCCGCAGACCGGACGCGAGGGTGTCGTCCCTGCGTCGTATTTGTATTAACTTTTTTTTCATTCTTGTTATCGCTGTTTTGCTTCCGACATGTTTATACCCATAATTTGACAAGACCGACCTTTGGGTCGCTCGTTCTCTACGATATCCCTACACGTCTGTCCATATTCACGAGACATTTTCCCAGGATGATCATGGTTACCGATAGAAAGCAAAAGTATAGTCTTGGATTCTCTATCTCATTTGTGGCTATAATACGATGACGCTGAATCGTGACATCACTAAAAGGTTGGTCAGCATCAGAACGAGATGAGAGGGCGGGAAGCAAACTTGAAGCAATGGGTCGCGGAAGTGCTTTTGATTGTTGTGAACAAAGGCGACCTTGGTCTTGAAGTCCTCTCTGCGGCGTTGGTCTCTAAACTCTCGTATGTGTCGACCTGCCTCGCGCGCCTCACCCTTGTTCCTTGCTTTGACGACCTGTGTGCCCTGTCCGAATGCGCCAAAGCCGCCCTTGCGGGGTACGAGTGCTGCATTCCTGTCTGCGAGGAGGCGTCGGACGAGCGCTGTGCCACTGTTTGGATCTTCGGGCTGGACGGGTATGCCGTGGAACGACTGTGAGTAGTACCGCATCATGCTTCTATGGCCGATGCGTGCGCCGGATGGAAGGACGAGCTCGTATTCGGTGTCGCCGTACGCGAGTTGATTGTCAGGAAGTTGATCCGAGCCCTCTGAGGGGTTGACGACCTGATCTACCTCGTCCTCGTCGACATCTTCCCATTCCGCATCGTCGCTGGTCTTTTTCTCATTGGAGGACGATTCTTGGGGATAGGACGACGTAAAGTCGTAATAGTCTGAGATTTCGAGCTTGTCTGCCTCGGTGTCGTACGCAATCTTGCAGTGGCCCTTGTCGATCATGTGTTTGCGCACGGCGTCGAGGGTGTGCAGCTCCCTGCCCCTGCCGTTGCAGTATATGCAGACGTTGCCGACGGCGATCTTTTCTGCGAGGTAGTCGACGAGGCCGGTGATGTCTACGAGATAATCGGCGTCGGGGATGAAGAAGGAGTGCGCAGAGGACATGTGGGAGAGATTATCTTCGAGGGACGGGGATGTGGCTGTGCAGAAGAGACAAGAGGTCGACGATGGCCGAGTTGCGTCGGCCGCGGGTGCGGGTTCTGGCTGAGGCGGGCGGGATGGTCCGGATTCCTTGTGCTTTTTCGAGTTGAGGTGGGATCGGTAGGCGTTCTCTGAGGCATACGTCTTTCTGGGAAGGGTGGGTATGGGGTGAGAGGGAGGGGGAGGGGGAGGGGGAGGGAGCGTACCCGCATGGCTCACACCGGGAGACGGACTGGGAGGGGACGTCCTGCGTGCGCTCTGCGAGCTTCTGGGCGAAGAGGGCTGCGCTGACGGGGGGCAGGCCTGCGACCCTGCGCTTGATGTTGTATCTGTGGTGGTCGGAGCGGTAGTGTGCGCCTGGGACGGGGGTGAGCTGGACTCGATTTTTGGGGGCGATGTCAGGACGTACGCTGGTTGTCTGGCGCGGTGAACTGGACGGCGCAGGACGAGCAGGAGAATGGCATTGGTGGCACGTGACGGTGCAGGAATGCGCTTGGTCGAAGGGGCGGGTTTGAGAGTGAACGCTGCGAGCCAATCAATGGGCGATCCTGTCGATCCGCTGCTCTCCCCCGCTTATCATCATCTCCACTTCCAAAACCCACCCCAGCCCCAGAATGACATCTACATCTACAAAAACACCTCCCCCGGCCCGTCCTCCCCCTCCCACCGCGACTCCCCCGTCCAGGACATCTTCCACCACATCCACGACGACAACCCCAACAGCAACAGCGACCCCGTCGTCGAGCCAGACTCGAACGTAGACGAAGAGCCCCTCTACGTAAACGCGAAGCAGTACTTTCGCATCCTCAAGCGTCGTGTCGCCAGAGCCCGCCTCGAGGAGGTCCACCGCCTCTCCAGACAGCGCAAAGTCCGTCTCCGTTCCCCCTGTCATTTCTTCCCCACTCATATCCCCGCATCCTAGCCCTATCTCCATGAGTCGCGCCACAAGCATGCGATGCGTCGTCCCCGTGGCCCAGGCGGCCGCTTCCTCACCGCTGAAGAAATCGCGGCCCAGAAGCTCGCTCAGCAGCCCGCACAAGAGGAAAGTGTCCCCGGCATGCTCATCGACCCCCCCGATCTTCAGCCTGGCCAAGACCAGGCCCTGACTCGCATCCCCCTCGAGCCACGCCAATCTCAGCTCCCACAGAACATCCTCCCTGCGCAGGACACGAACCAGGTCGGTTTGGCAGCTGCGTCCCACAACACCATTTCCAGCAGCAATCCCTCTCCGTCCGCCTCTTTTCCCGACAGCCGCCCAAGTCCCTCTGCCCATATCGCACCCCCCGTCCCCACGCAGTCCCCTCCCATACAGCCCAACACGCAGTCTTCCAGCCCCGTCCTGGCAGCTCAGTCCCATCTCTCACAGCATCAGGCAAAGGCGTCCACTAACGCGTCAGTCACTTTGCGCCCTGCCTATTCACCAGCCCATATGCACCACGTCCCCCACCCCCATGCCCATACGCGACTCCGTCACTCCCACTTGAACTTTCCAGACAGTCTATACCAGGGCGAGGAAACATCCCAGGGTGCATCGAGCACCGACAATTCAATGATGGCGTACAGCCCCCAGACTGGCAGCTAAATATGGATCACTTGATCCGCTCCCAGATTATCTCCAAACCAGAACGGACGTTTCTCCACAAGATTGTATGTGATAACATCGATTGTCGTGTTTGCGTACCAGTTCTTTGTGCTCGTTCCCGCTGCCCTCATTTACCATCATAGATAGATTACTGGCTCTTGTTTGGATTAGATGTTTCTTGGCTTTGTTGTCGTACGAGTACGAGACATGCATATCAGAGTGCTCAAATCTACTCGACCTCCATGACGTCTTCCTCGTGAGCTACTAGGAGAGACGTTCGTGTCGGCTTTCCTTGCCGGTCATCATGCGCTTGCTCCCATGATTTTGGAGAGGGCGGTTGTGGTGCGCGATACGGCACGAGCGCATGAGAGGTCTGGGAAGGTAAGGGTATAGGGGCATGTGGGCACTTGCTTTGCTTTCGGAGGCAGTCCAGGACTGCAGAAGATATTTGTAACTCCTTGATGTCGAGCTGCCCCGACGCGACACTTTCCCAGTCATGGACGCTGCGTGGTGTTGGCGCTTCGGTGTCGATCGCGTCGGTGAGGACTTCTACACATTCGGACGACCGTCGCAAAAAGGCATGGGTCGACGAGAAAACAGCGCGACGTACCGGTGGGTTCTACCTCCATGTCGGCGTCGACCGGCTCGGGAGCAACTGCACTGGGTTCTTCGACCGAGCTCGGTAAAATGACGTCTAGGGTCTCCTGCTCGCAAGGACGTGGGGCAGATATCTTGGGCCACACGTCCACGTCCTCGGAGGAGGTGGTGAGCGCGCTGCCAAGCGTCATGTGTGCCAACGTGCGCTCCAGAGAGCCATATCTGATGCGCTTCCGACGACTGGTAGAGAACGTAGCCGGCGACACGTCAGAAGAAAAGGACGCGTCGTCGTCGGCGAATAATTTTCGTTTCATGGTCGGTGAATTGAACCATGGATGCCGGACAGACTGAGCCCACGTCGTCATCGTTGAGCGGAACGACAGGTAGTTGGCTGTTCGAAACTGACTAGCCCCATTTTTAGCAGCGAACCGGACCGGCTCCTGTTCGCTAAAAAGCTCCTCTCAAGGGCGCTGGTAATGCACTGCCCACGGCGTAAAGATGCGAGCTGGGAGAATTAGACTCGAATAGAATAGACGGATGTAACACAAGTCTCTATCAGTTCGACGACCTAGTCTTGACCTCTCGTGCTTCGCATCCTCTCCTTGATTTCGCTCGCTGCTCGTTTCGCACCCTCACCACCAGCCCATCCCCTCGCGCGAAGCCAACCAACTATCCGGGGTGTGAACGCGGCTGTGAGGCCGACCCTTACAGGAAGGAACACCGTCTTGTGGATCGTGTACGCCAAGACGAGCATGGCATACAGTCCCTCGTGCGCGCCGTTGCCCGTTGCCGGGCTCTCGATTTCGTCCCTGCCCGGCTCTGGGGGCATGGTGTACAACCACCCGTAGACGGCCTCTTTCACGTAGGCCGCGGCCTGCGACACCTGTTGTGCGCCGAGGAGATTGATCCCCACGAAGGCGACGGTGAAGTCGAGCGCGGAGAAGACGAGATACACGCCGAGCGCGTACCATCCGTAGGATTTGACGAGGTGGGTGAGGCGCTGCGAGACTGGCAAGGACGAGGGGTCCTCAGTGGGCCGGGACGGACCCGTGGTGAGACGGGGTGCAGAGGTGCGGTAGGGGAGCGGTAGGGGTGTGGTCCTCGGACGTGCGCCGAGTCTGGTGGATGTAGGTAAGATGGGGGCATTGACTCTGAAGAGCTGAAAGCGCGAAAAGACTCGACGGAGCATGATGGACGTCGGGCTGGAGTGGCGTGCTCGCCTCGGCACAAGCTCGGAGATTGCCGGCTCTACCTATACAGGTTAATGGCCGTGAAAATTTTTAACTGATCGGCCCACGAGCGAGCCTCCTTGTCTTCGTGATCCCCGGCAGAGTCTTCTGCTCAGTGTGTCGCGACTAACTCTTTCTAGTCTAAACAGAACCCGTTTGATGCATACTGGAACAGCCCTCTGCGGCGGCTACGACTTCCCTCCTCGATAGCATCCCTTCACCACCCCCATTCTCAAATGGCAGTCGATGACAGGAACACCCTCTACGCCTCCACCCCCTTCGAAGGCCCCGAGAAGCTGCTCGAAGTATGGTTCGCACCTTCAGCAGCGGCTGTGCAGGACACCAGTCCCTCTGTGGACGGCAGAGTCGGCCTGAGAAAAATTCCTCGCCGTATCTGGGAGGACATGCTCGACATCGTCAAGTGCAAAGTCCTCAGCGTTATTGAAGGCGATCAGACAGATGCGTATCTCCTAAGGTACCCCTTTCTTCTTCATCTGCCTTTTTTTGGTCTCATTTCACTGACGTCTGTTTAATGTACCAGCGAGTCGTCTCTGTTTGTCTTCGCCCATCGGGTCATCTTGAAGACATGTGGAACTACGCTCAACCTCCTCGGTCTTCCGCGCATCCTTGATATTGCTCGCGAACACGCCTCACTTCCATCCGTATACCAGTGCTTCTACTCCCGCAAGTCATTCATGTTTCCGGAACGCCAACCCGACCCTCACCGGGAGTGGAAGGACGAAGTTGCGTTTTTGGACGCCATATTCCCCAATGGGGCTGCATACACTGTCGGAAAAGTAAACGGGGACCACTGGCTGCTTTACATAACGACCCCTCCAGTCATCAAAGGCACCACCCCGAATTCCCCCGAAGATCCGCCGGCGATGCATGCCATCCAGACGGGTCCTCCTCCTGACTACACAATCGAGATCCTCATGAGTGACCTGTCGAGCGAGGCCCGCGAACCGTTCTTCTTCTCCGTTCCCTCCTCTCCATTCGACGGTGTCTCGGCAGACACGCTGCCCTCCATCACCGGCCAGACCCTCTCGGCTGCTCTCGGAATCACGGACATCTTTCCTGCTCATCTGACTACGCTTGATGCGTACGCGTTCTCTCCCTGCGGGTATTCGTCCAACGCCCTTCTCAAGTGGAGGGACGGTACCTCAGACACCGACGTGGGCGAAGGCTATTACACCATCCATGTCACCCCAGAGGAGGGATGGTCCTATGCTAGCTTCGAGTGCAATGTGCCCCTCTCTACTTCCCCCACTTCCTCTGACAAAGATATCCCGGATTTGCGAACGCTCATCACGCGTGTCGTCGACATCTTCCAGCCCGGGAGGCTCAGCCTGACCTTGTTCGTCTCCAACAAGGTCAACACCAATGCCGAGGAGGACGAGGCAGATAATCTCATCGAAGCTGCACAGAGAGAATTCAAATACGCGCTGACAGCCCCCCGCCCTGTTTCTACTTCGTCCAGCGGTTCGGACACCTCCCACGAGGGTGGCGATGGCCGTGCCAGGAGCTACCGCAGGACTGACAAGATCAACTACGAGCTTGGCGGTTACAATCTGGCGTTCGCCAGTTTCGAATTACGGTGACATCTTGTTACGAAATGCGATCGTGTACGAACGATACCTTGCCTCAGATAGACTCCCTTCCACAGTCGCCCATGTGTATGTATGTATGTATGTATGTACTCGCCCTTCTTGATCCAACACAGCCCCTTGAAGTGCCTGTGTTTCGCAGTTATAGATACGTATCCTGTGGTTCGTTTTGCAATGATCAGACAACGTTTTTGAGTCTCAACTTCTACAAGCAGCCAAGATCCCCGTCTTGCGGAAAATGTTTTCGCCAAAATGGTCCCCTGCGCAGAACACGCATCACTAATAAGGATCATAATCACACAGCTGCTATTTCGGGATCAAGCATGAGAGCAATTTACCATGGTAAGTTTGATACCGTCCCAGCTGGACCTTCGTTCACGTGGTGCGATTCATCTCAATTGAATATTTCGACTGAATACCGGGCATCTCCAGGTTAAATGGCCACAGCTAAGGCTTCTGCATAGCGCAACGTGGTACTCATTTAGGCCGGTGACATGAGAATGGCGCCACGACGTTTCAATGGGAACCCCTTCATCTCAAGACATCTCTGATAGAGCGATATACCTGACGCACATCTTTAGTTATAGTGGCATCGACATCAGGCGCATCTATGGACTCTTTTCACCAGGCGCGAGGCATCAAACAATTCATTCACTCCTTGGCACCCCTCGGCTGCACAGTTCTTGAGCGTCTGCAGGCCGTGGCTTTTCGTCGGCTAGGTCGAATCCCACAGCATCCGCGTCTGCCCCAGCGGAAGTCGTTGTCTGCGATGCTAATTATGGCCGCCGAGGACATCGAAAAATCATTCGGTATAAAGGCCCTCGGGATGCCTCTTGCCATGTTATCAAACCACCTCTTCTTGCGAAGCGCACTGGTCGCGTACTCGCCATCCACTGCTTTTTTTTTTTTTGACAGACAATGTACAACGTCGTCACGCTCCCTGCAGCCACGTCCACAGAAAACCTCCAGGCGCTGGAGGAGGTCAAGGATTTCTGCACGACAGATTTAGGGCGCGGTGGCAAGCAACGCTGGACGTACCATATCCTCCCCGAAAACGCCGTCGATGGCGAATTGCGACGATTGTGCGATCCCCACTCGTCCCATTCGGTCGATAGCGTCACCTTTCAGCCGTGCTCAGAATATGCGCTCCTTAATCAAGACCGATACAGTATCGAAGAGTGGGACCTGGATGGCGGCACGTGGCGGTTTAACGCCGTGTACGATGGTACTCGGCTTTCGGTTGCTATCGACATTGCCCACGATCGTGCTGACCCTGTGCTCGACAGGTCATTGCGGACATGACACGGTCAACTACGTCTGCAAGCGACTCCCTTCCATGATCCGAATGTCGCTTCAGGCACTTCTCAGCAGCACCAAGGGAACGGTACCCAGCTCTGAGCTGGTCTCAGAGGCGCTTTCGAACGCTATCCGACACCTCGATGACTCGATCCGATCCGATCTCTTTGGCTTTCTCCCGTGCGAGACGCTGTGCGGGATGAGCGCAGACCGGCTCAGAGAGTATATCCAACGCCACGAATCCGAATGGGAGACGATCTCTGCACGATGCACCCAAGGTGCCACGGTCATTTTTTCACTATTAGATCCGCAGAAAAGAAACCTCTGGGTTGTCAATCTGGGGGATTCCCAAGCAGGTCGGCTGTACTCACTTGAACGTCGTTCGCCTTCTCATCTGCTCGATTTTTAGTGCTTGCTAGAAAATCACCGTCTGGGGAGTGGTCGGGATCCATCGTGAACGCGCTGCACAACGGCAACAATCCGCTGGAATGTCAACGTATCATGCGCGAACACGCAGGAGAACACGCCTGTGTCTCTGACAACAGGGTCATCGGCTACCTCGCACCCACGCGCGGTAAGTCCGCAGCATCACGCACCCAGTCTTCCAAGATTGTCTGACCCTGTCGCGTTTCGTCACAGCGATAGGGGATACGTGGCTCAAAGTGCCTTCCATGTACACGCGCCGCGTCTTCGGAACGTACGTGCCCGATTGGATGACGCCTGCCCTGGTGGAGCAGTACGCGGGACGTATCGTGACGCCGCCGTACGTGTCGGACATCCCCAATGTGCACCACTACGCGTTCGGCGTGACCGCAGAGAGACAGGAGTTCTTTTTGATCTTGTGCTCGGACGGACTGCTCGACCTCTACGACAACATCGACGTGAGGCTCTCGGAGAGAGAACTGGCGGAGAGATGGGTGCGCATCATAAGCAACTCCCTCAAGCGGCCGAGGGAGCAGGGGTTACCGGGGAACCTTGCCTTTGACTTGCTCCGCGACGCTATCGGTGGCAAAGACATTCACCTTGTGTCACGCAATCTTACTCTAGAGATGGATGATAAGTGGATAGACGACGTCACCGTCCTGGTTCATCGTTTTTGATCTTGGACTGCTCATAGACTGTCAGCATCTGGTTCTCCCGTGTTCCAATGACAAAGACTATAGACCTTAAAATATGTGGTATTGCAGATCGCCCGCAGCCGCGACAAATATGTTATGCAGGAATCAATAGTAATATGTCACCAAATTCCATGAGATCACGGCGTCATCGATGAAACCATACACAGAAATACCGGCTTCGAGATATTCCTGCCATATCTAATGCCTAGTACTCTCATCACAAGCACCATGCTGGGTGTCAGCTTTGATGGGACGTGATGGATTCGGCTTGTTCCGCAGACTACACAAGGGGCACAACTGAACGAACATCTCGATCATTGGCCAAGTGATCGCTGCCTGTGCAAGAGGTTTCAGTAGAGCGGACATCACGAAACCAACAACTCACCATGCCAATGCGTCGCGTTTCGAAAACCATAGATGCGGAGGAACCATGCGTCCGATGTGCGTAAACGAGTATGTCGTATATTTGGTTGCGCACAGGTATCCTTTCGAACGCCCTCGTCCACTCAAATCCACCGAGATCATGATCCATACTATCTTGCTTGGAAGAAACCATCGACGAACCACTGGAGTGGCTATCAATGTGACTGATGTAGTCCCTCCGTAGCTTTTCCTCCTCAGAGGGGGCGAGATGGAAAAACGCATCTCGGGGAATTAATAAAAGGTGATATTTCTCCGACCCCAACCGAACGTGATGAAAAGAGGCCCACATCTTCAAACGGTCAGAGAGATTCTCAGCGCCGCTTCCCGACAAAAAGCGACAGACGTCTGCGTAAACTTCTGGGCTGAGTGCCGCCGTCTCTAACAATTCGGGGGGTAAACCATCCAAGAAGCGTGTGAAATTCTCCTCGAAGAGTACCCTATTTGGCATTTCAATGGGATTGACGTTGCTGATTCGCTGGATGATGACATCGGGGAGAGGTGCAAACAAGGGGTGTACCCAGGATTCCACCAAAGGCTTCGAAGCGATTGCCCCTTGATCGGATGGGAAGGAATGCGAAATGAAGGATAATTTGTTGGTAGTGAGCGTTTGTCGAGACGGTAAGCTGGGAAGTGAGGAGCTTGACGCCGTTTGACGCCCGCTAGGCTCCGGTGACGTGAAGTGATTATGTGGTGACGAGTCGTCTTTCCGAGAAACATCCGACATGGACCCCCTCGTAGGTGGTTGTGACGACGATGCTACGTTTTGTCCATAGAAGCTGTGGCCATCACTGGAATCCCCCTGACCATTACGGGGAGTAGACGCCGGTTCTTCGCTGGAGGGGACATCAGAAACCAGAAAGGAGGCCGTTTTGGCACCATATGGTGTTGTCTGTTTGTCCCGAATAGTGGCATGGTCCGAGGGGACTTTGTGTCGCTTTTTAGGAGTGTAGTTGCATTCCGCCTTGGAATCTTCGGCACAGTGATTGCAGACTGGAAGATTACGGTCACACTAAAGTGTTGCTCAGTAAAAGTGCAACCCCACATAGGGTTCCCTGTGATGCTCACTTTAAGATTCCTAAGGCGACATCTATCGCATCGGGGAATACCTCGATGCGCTGGTGTGGGCAAAGGGGTGTATCTGCACTCCCTACCATTCGCCCATGAACAGTGGTTACAACTCGGAAGGACCCTGTCGCACTGGACGAATATCAGGATGTAAATCATAACTAGACTAAGCGATCTCACCCGTAAATTGTTTATGCGACAATGGTCGCAACGTGGTTTCCCTCGTCGACCTTTCCACTGTGACTGACGAGCCATATACACCTTCGGATTTGGTATACGTATCGTAAGCTGTGTATCGTCGTTTAGTTCCTCCGCGGAGTCCAATTCCTCTGGAGAGTCAGACATTATTGGCTTTCGATGAGAGATTCAGTGGTGGGCAGGATATACCACGAGCGCTCTGGAAACGAACCAAACCGATATTTATAGAGTTCCCTAGATATCCTTGGACTAGTATGGATGAATTATTAGTCCAAAAGTATGGCTGGAACGAGAGGAAATCATACTTACTCGATATAGGCCTACCCCAGATAGTGAAAGCGGATTTTCAGGTTTGGATAAACCAGAGGAGAAATTGCCGCTGCGCTGGCTAGGTTGGTAGGTACTCGGTGGGACAGCGCAGCGCAAAGACGGCGGATGGGACAGCAATCCTGCACTGCAAGCCTCGACGAACTTACTTACAGGCGTGACGTTACGGGTCACAGCACGCTTTTGGTAAAGTAGTTGATCATTGCACCGCGGTGACATTCGACCGAGCTACTAGGATACAGACCCAGGACTTTCGTAACTCCCCATCTAATAACCCCCAGGGAAGAACTACTCTGGGAAAAAAAAAATACAACATCTTGGCAGATGCTGAGTCGTTTTGAGTCGTTGTGATACGATAAAAGTCTTCATGTATGATGTATCTGATCCTTCTTGGCAGATTTTTCCACACCCTTTCATCAGAACAGAGGCTGATCTTTTTCTTTCTTCCGTTTTTCAAACTTCAGAAAACCTGGCTGTACAAAGTAGCTTTGGACGGCGAATTTGTCCGTGTCTCCGAAAGTTCTTGTTCAGTTGGAAACCAAGAGGCAGATACCAAATTTGGTATGTGTAGTTTTTATGTCGTGGTGCAGCCGCACTCTGATCTGAGGCAGATCTGGTGGAGGCATATTTGTCGTATCTCCTATGCAGAGCAATAATCAAGGGTTCTTGTTACATGTTGCTTATTTTTTGCCGTTGAGTAGTGAAGAATCCCGGGTTGCGGCTTTGCTCCGTTATCTTTTACGTAAGGTACCTGGAGCTGGTTACCTCGGTGCGACGTCCCATCGTGATTCGTGAACCGCGCTTGTTCCACAATACGATTACAAGGCACATGTAGCCATTTCCTTATGTAAAGAGATCTGAGTTCACAACTTTGAAGTTGATGTGTGAATGTTATACAGTAGACGATACTATAATCCATTGGACGAATACGCAACTAAAACAGTAACACATGAGAAAGTAGGTGACCGACACTATGCATTGTGAGATAGTGTATCAACTTCGAGCTCCCAGAGAGAAGTGGTTATGCCCGTGTAGGCGCAGGTATGACGCCATGTGACGTGCCATATTTTTTTGTGATATCAAGAGAAAATAGTGCCATTGATGGATCGGTTGTTTGCCTGGGCCTTGCTGTCGTTGTAATCGCTGCGACGACAATCACTGTCTTTACCTTGCTTACGATCACGCTCGACAAAATACTAGGCGATTAGTGCGATTTCGTGACGAGATTGCTTTGACACTAAGCACAATCAACTGACCGAATTGCTGCCCATACAAGTCTCTGCGTCATTTTCCCTCCGTCGTCCTGTCACTGCGACTGTCTCTCAGTACGTTCAACCCGTCCGCTCCCAACATCCATGCCCGGAGCTGGAGTTCAAGCTTCGAATTTGATATTTCAATTACCATCTATACTGTAGTCATTGTGTATAGCGACGGGTCATGCCCGGAGGGCGTACTCTCTAAGCTACAATAGGTGGTCTAATCAAGGAAACTAAACCAACAAGTCGTACACCATACAAAGTGTAAGAAGCCTCTTCAGATATCGGGAGCATCTCCATCGGCATGCATATCACCATGCCACAGGTCTTCCATTTCATCCCCTCTGAAGAACGCAAGTGTTGGCGAAGAACACATCGGATGGTCCTCAAAACACGCTTGCCGCTCATTTTTGGTCGAGTCTTGATGCTCCTGTTCCTGTTCCTTGTATTGTTGTCGAGTACGACGCTGAACACGGTTAAGCACGAAGTCCAGCTGAAGGTAATTTGTGTCGTCGTTGGCAAATTTACGGTGCTTACGATCTCGAACGTGCTGCCGAACATTAACATTAAGCATGTACGGAGGGTCTGCAAATAAAAAGACTTACGAATTCGAAGTCGTCAAACTTCACCCTACAGCTCTCACAATAACCAGGTTTACTGCCTTCGTCGCGCTTAGGTAGTCTTAGGGTGTTCGTACTACGACTCTTTCTAAGTAACGTGTTGGGACGGTCAGGAATGCCATCCGGTGGTCCCATGGTACCGGGTTGTCGGTTCAAGTTGTCCTTCCCAGTGGCCAAGGTGGTCACTTTACGAGAGGTGACAACTTGCTGCTGGATTCGCCCTCGCAAATTCGCGGGCAATTCAAGAGCTCGAAGAGCGCCGCCAGCAGCAGACGTAGTACCCGTCGTTGAGGTGATCCCGACACTGTTACCCGAAGCGGCAATGTAAGCACTGGTAGATGCCAGATAGCCAGATGCGTTGACCGAAGCCTGAGTATCCGGGAAGTCGACGTCCAAGTCGATAAAATCCTCCATCCCCGCGTCCACCGCCTGACGATGCAGATTATTCATGGACACAGAGCGTCGAAGGTCACCAGTTTTACGAGCGATGAGTTGTGCCTGAGCTTGCTTCTTCCGTCTAAGCTCCCTCGCTGCTCGTTGTTGTCTCTCGGTCTCCTTGTCTTCCTCAGCACATCGGCTCTTTTCCCAACGACGCCGTTCCCTTTCGTCAAACTCGATAAATGGACCTCGAGAATGTGGGTGGCAATAGAGGACCGGCCACGCGCCACGTTCTTTGCCATCGCGACCTTTGTGGAAGGGGTACTCGAGAGCGTGTATGGTGGCCAATTCCTGCTTCGCGTCTTCTACTAAGACGAAATAGGTACCCTTTGCGAAGTATCGAAAATCATGACGCTTCTGAGTAGGATCACGTTCTGTAGTCCCATGCAAACGTTCCGAAGCGAGTAGGCGAGTGAGATTTCGTTGATTAGTCACGACTGTAGATCCTGGTTGACCTCCA
>JBBPJY010000369.1:2022-12734 GCA_038088975.1 Xerocomus cyaneibrunnescens
ATGTGCTTGAGATGCAGTGGCATTCTGATATTGGCTTCTCCTGAACTGTGTGAAGAGCAAGTTTGCCATTGCTCGCGAGTTACTACAGTCCACCATAGCCCTCTTGGGCCGATACGTTCTCGTCGAGTCCCTCTCTGTCATCCGCGAACTAACTAAGCACCTCCTTTGCAAAAGTGCAAAGGACGTTAGCTACAGAGAAGACTTGTCAGCACCCAGCACGGGCACCCAAAAATGTCTCAAACGACTCACTTGAACTATCGGAACTGCCAGACATCACCGCGAATGCAGTACATATACCCCCAGACATCAAGCCAAAGAGAGATGCACAGAGGCGTGCTTTGAAGACAGACTCACCAGAGTCCTAGCGAACATGCTGGGAGCATCAGAACTAGGGATTGGTACGGGTAAGTATCCCCTGGTATCACCACGCATACCCGCACCTGTACTTGCCATGGGTACTCGCCTGAGTGGTGTGCAGGCGAGACAGACAAGCGTTGGTACTCGAATTGACACGAGTGGGCGGACATGACCACCACTCGTGTCCGTTCGAGCACAAACGAGTACTGGAGCGCAATAGGACAGGCAAGTGGTCACAGCGCAGCGCTCGACTGGACAAGGTGGGCAGGCGAGATGACCTGTTGACGCCGCGTCATTGTCGCCATTGCCGTCATGTCCACCGTAGACACGCCATCGATATCGTCGTGGCACCACAGCACTAGCTATGGGTGTATTGTCAGCATTGTCGCCACGGTGTCGTGGCACTGGCAACCTCACCGTTCCTGTCCCAATCCACCTCCATCTTCGCCATCGTAGCGCTGTCGTTGTGGTGCCGTGGCATTGGCCACAGGCGTGTAGTCGACATTGTCATCGTTGCATGTCGTGGCACTGACCAGCTTACTATTCCCGTTCATCCCCATCTTCACCGTCGTGGTGTCGTGGTACTGACCACGTCCCCAGCGTTATTAGATCGTCACTGTTGCAGCATTGTGATGCCGGTCACTCCACATTGTCATGTCGTCTTCAGCGCCGTCACAGCGTCGTGGCACGAGCCACCTCCACCTCCACGTCGTTGTCGTCTTCATCGTTGCAGTATTGGTGTACTGTCTACGTCCCTGTTGTCACATCGCTGTCGTGGCATTGTATTGTGGTACGATGAGTGCACGGTGAGCCAGTTGCGCGCCAGTAAGTTTCACACGTTCACAGATAAGATCACAGTAATTAGAACTGTATCTATACTCTAACCACTATCATTGCCCATGCCCTCCAGTAGCAGCAAGTGCTCCGCTTCTCCTGCGTCCCATGATGACAGACCATCAAAATGTACCGAGGACTATGCATCAACTAAATCAAACAGTCAGTGTTGAATTAGCAAGCGCGCGCGCAGCCACGGCCGCGACCGGCCCGAGTGATTGCTGGTGCGCGCATGGGCCAACGCGCTACATATCTCGCCTATCGTGCATCGTACGGACAGTTTCATTCCTCGCATCGCGTACTTACTGTTTCTCTGATTCCTGTGTCTCGCGTACCCGGAGCTCGTCGAGCTCCTGACATCTCCTTTAGCTAGTATAGATTCAGTCCCGCGCACGACTGAGGTGAGTTACTCTACACTACTTACTTGATGCTCACTCATACATAGTTAGTTTCTCTTTAGGTGAGTATATAGAGTCCATTGCATATCGCGCACGACTGAGTTAGTTTCTCTCAAGTCGCGCGCCCCTGTTCGATCGAGTGCCTGTTTTCCTACAGTTAGTTTATTAGGTGCCATGAGTCACGATACCCCCAGACTGATTGCTGACAGGCAGGACACTAACGAGGATGGGCCCAGGTTAGATAATCCAGAGCGCCAGTTTTACTTGGTAGTGCAAGATTCCCAGCGAAATTCTCATCAACGGCATCTCACATTCGACAAGCCTCAGGACCGTCCTAAAAGAGGTACGTATATGCGCATGTACTCAATGCCCAATAGCCAGATAACATATCTCCAGATCAACGGGGTCTTAGATATTTAGTTTACTCTCGTCGATTCTGCATGTCTTCAGTCAGCATTCGTATCACTGTTCGGATCCAGCCGTGGTTCATCTCGTTCACATGTTATCACCGCTTGCTACTCGTCTCACATGCAAGTTTGCTCCTCCTTCATTAATTCTGCTCATTCATGTACTTTCAGATCATATTCGTATTACTACTGTGGTCCAGGATTACTATTATCCTAGATTGTAATATTAGAAAAGCCTAGTATAGAAATGGGTTGTCCGCCAATCTCTGGGTAATTCCTTAATATAAGTCGTTCTCTAGAGATATCAAAATGACAGCGCTGAATCGACTCGTCTGGTTCTGAATCAGAACAAGCGAATATTTAGATTGCAGAATCATGATGGGTGAATTCTGATATACAAGATGCGTTCAAGCTACAAGATGTCCCAATCTCAGGTGATCTCACAGTTCTGCGATTTTTGTGATGCGTGGACCAGTTCTTGGCCGATCGGATTCCGAGTCACCAGTGTTCCAGCCTAGCCAGCCTCTCAAACGCAGCCATCGACTTAGCACTCACAACCCTTTAGCACAAGGCACGAGTGCCTATGGCTGTGTGAGCTTATCTGTATCGTGATCGATAAGACGTACATTTACATCTATAAACGCCGAGGAACTTGCTCGCTTCACTCTCCACTCAGCCAGGCAACCCTCCAGATTTCACTTCTATAGCTGTGCGTCGTCGACGGGTATGCAAAAGGGTAAGTACTAGTCATTGATGAGTACTTATAATGACGCCATCGACTTCCAGATGATAGTTCGAGAACGGTCGAGATCAATACTCAGCATCCAATATATTCGGTCCTGTTCGCCGAGGATGGCAAGCAGGTACTCAGCGGCCATGGCGACGGTCGGGTTCGGCGCTGGCGGGTGAATGACGGGAGCGAGGTTGGCGATCCAATTCAGATTGAAGATGCAGAAATCTATGTCTCTGTGCTATCCCCGGATCGCAAATGGTTGGCGTGTGGACTCCGTGTCCTAAACAATGCGAACGAAACTTCAACGGCGCGGGTAGGAATATGGGATACGCAGACCAACAAAAAGGTCCTAAACATCAGGGGTCACACTGGCCCCGTATGGTCGATGGACATGGCCTCCGATTCGATGAAATTTGCCACGGGTGGGTTTGACAGCTTGGCGTTCATTTGGAGCATGGCTGGCGAGCGGCTCCTCGGGCCGTTGCAGCACGACGGGGTCGTAGTGGCAGTGCAATTCTCTCCTATAGCCAACCGCATCGCCACCTGCGCGGCCGAAAACCCTGATGCAAAGTCGATCCGCGTTTATAACAGCGACAGCGGCCAGCTTCTGTTGGACATTCCATTCAGGGCCTCAAAAAACACATCAGCGTGCATCGCCTGGTCTGCTGATGGTCGTCGACTCTTTGCTGTCTCATATGGTGAAGTCAAGTGTTTCGACACGTCTTCGGGAGCCTTGCTCAGTAAATGGTCCGTTCCTGGTAGTACATGGTCCGCTTCTCTCATTCTGTCACACAACCAAAAATTTGTTGTCGTCGTCACATACGGGTCACTATCATTTTGGGATACCTCCACGCATGAACAAATCGGAACCGTTATGCAACATGCAAACATAGTCTGGTCAATTGCGCTCTCCTCCAACGATGACTGCATTGTGACTGGGGAAGGCGACGGAAAACTCACGGTTCGCGATCTTCGTAGCATCCTTCCTGTTTCATACATGACAGTAGATGTGAGTAATCTCGCCCGCTGAAAGTTGGCGAATCTAAGGCATCATGGTCTACCCCCGTTTTCGTCTCGCGTCGTGAGTGTTCGAACATCAAGTGTTTGCACGTTCTAACCACTTCCATTTCCATATAGTATCGCAGTTACCATTTATGTGTATCAGCGATGCGGCATTCAAATCGTGGACACAGGGGGACCTGCCCCGCGTCGACGAACTCATGACAGCAGAAGTTATTCAACCCTCGGATTCATTTCACCACGCACGTGCACTCGCTCACCGCGCTCTTGTGCGTAACCGTTTGAAACAGTGGGACATTGCCATAGATGATGCCAGAAAGGTAAATTTCGCTTATGTGTCGTTCCAGATCGTTTTGACGTTGTACATCAAGTCAATCGAGGTCCAGCCCTCGTTCGTTGGCTATATCGCACATGCAATCGCCCTCGTCGGCAACGGGGAGTATGAGTCTGCAATGGATGTATTCGACCTCGTTTTCAGTGATGGTCACCCAAACGAAAATAGACATCTCTTGTTGATCAAGGTATGTTCCTGTCATCTCCTCGCTACTAGCGCAGTTCATTCGTTGCACTCAGGCGATTATTTTGTTTGAATGTAGAAAGCATGACAGTGCTATTTCGCGTGTAGATCATCTGATCGACATAGTGGATGATCGATCACTATACATCACTGTCAGGGTACGTACCTGATGAGACGTCAACATCCAAGCCAAGTTGACAAAGCAGTTGTGCAGGCTCAAATGCTTCTCCTACTCGGGAGCATGGCAATGAGTGGAGGCGATAATGAGCGCGCGATAGAGCTGTTCACGGGTGCGAAGGAAGCCATTCCGTTTCGACAAGATCCCCACCTGGTAGTCATCTCACTTGTAAGCTAATTTTTCGAGTTCATATCCGACCGTACTAACTCGATTTGAAAGATATTTGGATGGGACTTTGGTAGACTTGCCCTCGCAATTCAGTTACGCCTATGGCAAGCCATGTATGCTGTAGGTCATGCTGATGTGGCAGAGTCACTTTCGACCATGATCGAAACCTTCGGTGAAGAAACGTTGGCGAGCTCGGTGGACGCAGATTGGAACCCGGGTAAGATTTGTCGTGACTGACCCAAGATTGCATATATTAAACTTTGAAGTTAGATCTGATTCAAAATTGCCTCGCGACATTCGAAAGTAACGGCGACATAGCAATGAGGTCCAAGGATCCAAAGAGTGCAATCGTGCAATACTCCACTGCGTTGTCCCTGAATCCGTCAGATCCCACGGGTCTCTTTGTTAAACGAAGCAATGCCAGAGCAGCGTTAAGGTTATGGGAGGATGCGTTGAAGGATGCAGATGAGGTATGACTTGGCTCTTCTTGGTGTCTGATAATCTTGAATTCAATCGACGCAGGCCATCAGGGCAGATCCTGCGAATCCTTGGGGATACGAGAGAAGACATGCAGCCTTGCATGGACTGCAGCGCTACGACGAAGCAATGGAGGCGTTCACCCGCATGACTTCCCTCATTGAGGGGTCTCTCCATCAAGACGTCCGTTGTCAGTGCCGCGCTTTCCGTGTGAAAATAATATCGTAGCTCAAATTGCACAGTGCTAGGCAAGAAATATGTCTTACCTTCCCAGTCAGAGACCACCATCGACACTGTTGTCCGTGGAGTCTTCAAGATTTCCCCACTCGTGCTCATTGATGTCAAGAGTGGCCGGCTGTGTGACGGACAGGTGCGAATGCATACATTCAAGTCGGAACCGCAGTTCAAAGAACTGGTTTCGTCGATGACGGAAGAGCTAGACGATGAACGCATTCGACAAGTCGTGGAAAAATATTTCCAATATGTGACGCTCTCGCATGTATGGCAAGGGAAGGAGCCTTCATTCCAGGACGTTAATCTGGCGGGTTCAGTCTGGAAGCTGGATTCATCATCGCCTTTAAACGAGAAGTTGCGCAAATTCTGCGAGGTGGTCCGCAACGACGGGTATCGGTGGGCATGGAGTGATACCTGTTGCATCGACAAGACGATTAGCACGGTGTTGAACCAATCGCTCACAATGATGTACAAATGGTATGAAGCATCCACAGCCACGTTCGTCTTTCTCGCGGACGTAGAATCTCCGTCGGCCCTTGGCAATCTCACAAAGAGTTTATGGATGACACGGGCCTGGACTTCACAAGAGCTTCTCGCAGCAATGGTTGTCCGGTTCTACGATCGCAATTGGAAGCCGTACGTCTGCGACATCCGGTTCAACCACAAGGAATCGCCAGAGATCATGCAAGAACTCGCAGATGCCACCGGCGTTGCTCGTCAAACCATCATTGCATTCAACCCCGATCATCTCAGCGTTAGAAATAAGCTACAACTGGCCTCGACACGCAACGCGACGATCGAAGAAGACATCGCATACTCATTGATTGGTATTTTCAGGAGTGATATCAGGCCGCACTACGGAGAAGGAGATGCTGCACTGGGCCATCTATTGGAAGAGATCGTCGCTCGTTCGGGCGACGTGACAGTGCTCGCCTGGACTGGAAAGTCTTCATCATACAATACCTGCCTTCCCGCCACTCTCTTGGTGTATAGTCAACCACCTGGTGCTGTATCTGCCATCGACGGTGTCGAGATGGATGTGCGCGTTGCCGCCTTGAGAAACTCGCTCTCTCAGACAGATGCATTGTTAATCTATGATCAGATCATCCGTTTACCACCAGCCAGATTCGCTAATCGCCGACTTCGCCTTCCTTGCATCATCTTCGCCGTAAAAAGGCTCGGTATACATGAATCCTGGGGTGGTCAAGAGAACCGTTACCGTGCTCGGGTATCAGGGATAGGCGATGTGGAATTCCGAACATCGGACAAGCTCTCGTTGACGGAGCCACGCAAGCTCGTTTTCGTACACCCGTGGATTCGTGAACTGTGCGATCCACCTGACGGCTTCACTTGGGGGAGTGTAGCGGATGATGACGAAGACGAGTACGAGTTTGACCTGCAGACGCCCACTTCGCCATTGCAGCATGCTGTACCCACCGCTACGATGGACGACTACACCCGCGCGTTGCGTCTTGTGGTCCGTCTACAGCAGCCGTTTCATGCGCTGTTGCTCCAACAGCAACCCAGTGGAGAATTCAAGCGCGTCGCTGCTGAGCACGAGATCGTTATTCCAGGGATCGACCGCCGGATCAACTTTGCCAGGGATGTTCGTGCTGAAGAAGTGGATATATTGTGATGAGGGAAAGTGGGTGCTATCGGCTCGTGTCTGTGAAGTTGCAAGTTGGCTTCACTCTACTGTCACGTCGTTCTTTTGTTGTTGCGTCTTTTCACATAATCACACGATTTTCGGACTGTAGCTTCGTCCATTCTCTTCGCCGTGTCGCGATCTCGTATCCTACCCGTGACTCCCCATTATAACATTCACGAATTGAAATGTATTGTGTTTATAATTGACGATGTAAGGCAGAACACCCATCATAGGATGCATTTACGGGCGACTGCAAGGACGATCGTGGGGTACAGTACGAGTGCAAATGCGCCAGTTGATGAATAACGCAAGATGCTGTAGGGATAAAAACCTCTTTACCTCTGATGATCCACCAAGAAACTTGAGTTCTGCCCTTATCATGCGACTAAAGGACCGACATGGCCTTGCAAACCATTAGTGTAGCAAAGGAATCTACATGAATCTACTGTCGAGCATGTGGCAGACGATATGGACCCATAATAATGAAACAAGCCTTGGATAAGGCATAGTGATAGACATCTCGCCATCTTTCTTAGATCACCACTCTAAGGCAGAATTTCCAGAACAAGAACCATTTGCTCCATTACACCCTGCGGTTATGCCGTTCAGAGGTTCCTCCAGAGTAGCAATTTCAATGCCTTTTCCCCCACCACGAGATGCAACCTCAACGGCCGCTTGCTTGACCATCCATTTGGTTGTGCCGATGACAGCATCCAGTTCTTCGGGCTCGGGAAGAAGAACGAGCAGGTCGTCATTCTCTCGCTTGATGTCAAATGAGATGATCGAGTACTCCATGTCGTTCAGACAGGCTCCGTCGGTGAGTCGGAAGTTGCGTTTATGGAGCGGACCTAGTTGGACAGATAGCCGTCGATGAGCTTCTGGGGGGGGGGGGAGAAAAAGACGTACAAGAAACGTAAAGGTTGCCATTTACATCATCACCGACAATACCATGATCAAGAACGAACGCCCGTTTGTGGGGACACATCTGAAGGCGGTATTGGATAGATAATAGAGTACTCAAATCGTTTTCTTTACCTGCTGAACAGCAAAGTGGCCTTTGCCGGGAACATGGAAGATGGCCAGTTGGGAGTCTCCATACTTGACAGCGGCAGAGCTAGATAACTGTTAGATATAGGATGGTGAAGCAATCCAAACGCTCACGTTGTGTCAGTAGTAGAGATATCTACCAAGTCTTGAACTGTAGCCAACTTCCGCCATTTCCATTCGGACTTCGGTGTTGCGACTGAGGATGCATGAAATTTGGCTGGGGGGAATTGTTTCGGCCAGTCTGCCGGACGCTGTTGTCCACGTTCTTTGATAGGTTCCACGTGGGGTCTGCCCTCATCCTTAACCACGAATCAGCAGGATGAATGTGAATCACTGGAAGCTTACCGTGTTGACAAACTGACGGAATTGTCGCCTTCTTGCTGGATTCTTCACAACTTCGCTCCATTCGTCATAGTATGTCCCCACCAGTTCATTCATTTCTTTCTCAAGCTCTTCGCAGATCCCAAGTTCATCATCTAACAATATTTTTTTGAGTCTCTGCGGGGAAACAGAAATCGTTAATTAAATAGAAAGTGGAGGAGTCGTCTTACAGACCTCGATTCCTCCCTCGAACTGTTCAATCCAACGGGCGGTACGCATGAGTTTGTCTGCAGTGCGGATATAATACATGAGAAAACGGTCGAGAATTCGCACCACCTTGGATGGTGGGACATCTTTCGCAAATAGTGTAGCGTGACGAGGATTAGTACCTCCGTTTCCAGCCAGGAAAACTTCGAGCAAAAATTAGCTGCTGGAGATAATATATGCAGGCTGCCTTACTATTCCATCCCTTGTCCGTGGCGATCAAACCGAAGTCCTTCGACTGTGCTTCTGCGCACTCTCGAGTGCAACCACTAACACCACCCTTGATTTTGTGAGGTGAACGAATGCCTTTGTAACGCTCCTCGAGACGGATAGCCACTGAAAAGTAATTCGTAGTTCAGGATGCAGTGACGAAGGAGGACAGGAGAACCACTTACATCCAACCGAATCACCAATACCATACCTGCACCAAGTTGATCCAACACAGGACTTCACGGTCCGCAGAGCTTTACCTGAGACAAGCTCAGCTTTACAGAATCGAACCTAATCTTGCATCATTACCGTATGCATGACCGCTCTCAAATCCTGCCATAACCAAGTCTTCCCAGATGTCTGGAAGGTCTTGCTTCCGAGCCCCGAAGAGGTCGATGCGTTGTCTAGTAGATAATCAGAATAGGTTTCAGTACGACATGGATGAGATAATCGCACCCTCCGGTGATTTTTGTGTACAAATTGACTATGTTACGTATAGCGTTGAGTAATAAGTTGGCGGCTGTGTGAAAGACACTGACACTTCTTTGCAACTTGTCCAAGCACAATCAACTTTTCTGGCGTGATCTGTGGGAATAGATGAACTTGGGAAAAGTGTAATAATGGTCCCCAGGGTTACCTCGCCTCCAGCGACTCGTGGGACAACGGAGAAGGTTCCTAATAACGTGACATTAGCTCTCATAGAAGCACAAAGTAATGTACAATATCACTTACCATCTCGTTGCATGTTTGCCATGTACCTGAACGTTAATTTAACAGTGTTAGCCGAAAGCTAGAGGGGGGTAAGATCTCACTTGTCATTGGTATCCTGGTTCGCATGGTGCGATGGAGCCACGACAAGCTCATTGTAAAGTGACGAAAGAATGGAGGCTGCAAAAGATTGTGAGCCGTACACAGTGAAGATAAATGTGCCAAGACACATACCAACTGCAGGTCGACACAATTCACAACCGACAGAGTCTGGCTTGATCCCTGTAGACCCCATGATCTCAGGGAACGTTTTTAGCTTGCGTAGTCTGCATGGAACGTGATTGTTAGTGAAGCAGTGGAAGATTTATGGTCAGCCTTACTTGATGATAGTGAAGAGTTCCTGACGAGTCATCGCAAAGTGTGTGCAAAGGTTGTTGGATACTGCGTGGCCAGCCGTTTTCATTTCAGCCTAGAGGTCGTGGTTAGGTGCCCGTATCGCAAACAAGGCGCCCATCACAAACTTTGAAGATATTGGTGACAAGGGGCATACAACCACCGCAACCAGTTCCAGCTTTTGTCTTTGACTTCAGGCCCTCTATATCGGCTATACCAGACTTGACACATGCCACAATAGCACCCTTCGTCACGTTCTGTAAGGGATTAAGCACCCATCTGCGAACATATCTACGAAAGATAAACCCACGTGGCAGCTGCAAACTTGTGTATCGTCGTCAAGGTCTGCGCCATCTTCCTCGCCCTTACTTCCAGACCCAACGATAAACTGAGATGGCGGCTCTTCGATGGCCCTCTGATGCCACTGAGAAAGGATGTATGTTATACTTCATTGTTCTCACCTTCTTCTTTACTAAGCTAATAAGTTTAACATAGTCCGAAGTATCCCCGACCATCATTCCGCCGAGAAGATACTTTCCATCCGCAGTAAAGATATATCTGGAGTGTCGCCAAGATATGAGCCCGGACCCGAGTCACCGTGCATTGCTTGTAGGGACTTACTTCTTGTACACGAAAGAAAAGGGGTCCCTGTAGGTCAGACATTCTATGTCAGAAGTCAAACCTTTTTGCTTGGGGTGTACTTTCGTCGCGGCGTTGCTCATGTCAACTTCAATGTCCCGAGCTGGTTTCCCGATAGCAAGCGTATCACGTGACAATGTCACTGCAGGTTCTACCTTC
>JBBPJY010000370.1:0-20687 GCA_038088975.1 Xerocomus cyaneibrunnescens
CAGTTGCCATTGTATCACTTTCATATGTTACCCTGCTTTCTGATCACACCATGTGCTCCTTTCTCTTTGACACTTATATGTTTCATCTCCTTGCCTACCATGTTTCACCTTACATTTTCTGTATATAAACCTCCATATGTCCTATACTATTCCTCAGTACAAATATTGACTAAATCTGACTACATTTCCTCTTTTTCATCGTCCCTCCTTTCCTCCTGTCCCTATCCTCATCCTCCAAGTCTGATCTCCGAAATACAAGGACCCAGACCTATACAAGGGCATGACCCATAAGTCTTATGCTGACATCCTCACTAAGTCCTCCATTCCCACTTCCTCTGTTGGACCTTCAGTCCACCCCCCATCACTAACCCCTCTCACCTCAGTACTTGCCATCCTTCTCCAACTGGAGTTGGCACAGAGATCCTGGAGATTTGATAGTCAACCTGTTGATTTGACAGTATATTCATACTCAAGCTTGTATAGGTTTGTCCTTATGACTTTCTGATCATTTACCCTTTATAATGATGCCTTGCAGAACACCTTTGGTAGTTTCCACACAATTCCAGGTGAGTTTGTCACCCTGTCCACCAGGCCTGGCAACTCCACCTTGGGATACCACCCTTGTTGGGGCACTCTGTCTCCATTGACCCCCCTACCAGACCGCTCAGAGTCCCCAGTTGGACCCTGCTTTATGGAGCTACCTGAGGGCAACAACAAGCATGGGGGCTATGGACCTGGTGGCCCTCCACCATGAGATCCCAGAGATGATGGAGATTCATCCTCCAGCTCCAATGAGCAAGACCCTGACCCCAACAACGACCCCTTCAGTTGTGATGACTTTGAGCAGCCAAACAACATTCTGCTTGCATTTGAACTGTTCATCCAGCTAGCTGGGATGATCCAGGACATGACCAGGCAGGCATTGCAATGCAAGAAGAGCTCCAAAACCCAGAAAACCAAAGTCCAAGAACCCAATCCTTTTGATGGACTTGACTCCAAGAAACTCTGTCCATTTGTAGTCCAATGTGAACTCAATTTCCAAGTGAACCCAATGTCCTTCAAGATGGACTGGACTAAGGTGATGTTCACCCAATCTTATCTTAAGGGTGTAGCCCTAGAGTACTTCAAACTGGACCTTCTTGGAGATGAACCTTCAGAGAAGCATCCACTATGGATGGACAATTGGAAAACTTTCTTATTTGAATTACAATCCAATTTTAGGCCTCATGATCTTGTAGCTGACACAGAAGCTCAACTTGAGTGACTGCAAATGTGAGACTCACAGCAAATTTCTAGGTATATTGTCAAATGGAACTGCCTTGCATCCCAGGTCCAAGGCTGGGGCCCTGGTGCTCTCTGCTGGAGCTTCTACAATGGCCTCCCAGACCAAATCAAGGATGAGTTGTCATGCCAAGGTAAGCCAAACAACATCCACAATCTCTGAGCCCTTGCCCAGCAGATCAATCATCAACACTGGGAGCACAAGAAAGAGATTTCTTGTGCAAACAAGGCCTCTGGTTCCAACTCCGGAAACTCCAAACCATCAAACTCATCTGCTCCATCAACATCTGCTAAGCCCAAGAGCAAGAAGTCCAAAGGCAATAGCAACAGTTCTCTGAACTCTGGTTCTTCTGGAAAGGACAACAAAGGTAATGGGCCTCCTAAGGACCCATCTATTTCTTCTAAACTTGGCAAGGATGGCAAACTCCTCCTGGAGAAGCACCAGCACTGAATTAAGGATAACCTTTGTCTTTTCTGTGGATTGCCAGGTCACTCCGCTAAAGACTGCCAGAAATCCACCTCTAGAGCTGCAAAGGCCCACTCTGCTACTGCTACTCCAGCAGCAACAGCCTCTGGCTCTGCCTCCTCTGAGGTGAAAAAATAGAGAGCAACTCCTCTGACTCCACACAGGCTGGGAGTTGCATTGAACCTGACTGTGCTCTCAAGGAGCTTTGTCTCAACGCATCCACTCTTTCTAATCTGAACTCTCTTCAACCTATTGTCTCTATTCCTGCTCTCTCCCTGTTCTCCATTCCTGTTCTTATTGACTCCAGTTCTACTCACTGTTTCATTGACTCCTCTTTCACTAATAAATACAAAATACCTACAAACTCCATACCTCTGATTTCACTCTGTCTCTTCAACAGCTCATCTTCATCCTCTATCACCTCCTCGGTAGAACTGACCATCTCCTTTCTGTCAGGTGAGACCACCTCCAAGACATTTTTTGTCACCTCCTTGGATTCCTCATGCTCACTAGTCTTAGGACATAGCTGGCTCACCCACTACAATCTGTTGATTGACTGGGTCATGAGCAGCATTTCATTCCAGACTCCTGTAGACAGAATGCCAAGCCCAATGTCATCCTCTGCGCCTCCAGGGCATCCTCCCACTCCTTCTGTTACTCCTTCCAACTCTCCTCTGACCCCAGAGTGCACTCTGGAATTGCCTACTGCTCTTGGACTCTGATGCCCTCCCATTTCCTTCATCAATGCTGCCACATTTGCATGAGCATGCAAGATGGAAGGCTCAGTCCAATTCACCATGAAACTCCAGAATCCTGAGGATGCCAAGGCATGCTCTGCCTCTGTCTCTGATATCTCTGAGGAATCCATAGATCTCTCTGGAGTTCCTCTGGAGTACCATGATTTCATAGATGTCTTTAGCAAAAGAAAGGCAGATACCCTGCCATCTCATTGTCCTTTTGACCTCAAGATCATACTGGAGGAAGGCACCTCTCCTCTGATTGGAAAGCTCTACTCCCTCTCCCCTACTGAACAACAAACCCTCCATGACTTTATTGATGAGCACCTGAACATCAGCTTTATTTGAGCCTCCAGCTCACTCCATGCCACTCTGATGCCCTTTGTCAAAAAGAAGGACAGATCCCTCTGTCTCTGTATTGACTTCTGTGGCCTCAATGCTATCACCAAGAAAGACTGTTATCCCCTTCTGCACACCGCAGACCTCCTTGATGCTCCAAGTGAAGTGAAGGTCTACACTAAGCTTGATCTCCAGCATGCATACAACCTGGTCCACATCGCCAAGGGTGACGAGTGGAAAACTACATTCTGGACCTGCTATGGATCATTTGAATGGTTGGTTATGCCCTTCAGACTTACTAATGCTCCAGCAGCTTTTCAAAGGTTCATCAATAGTATTTTTGCTGATATGCTAGATGTCTCTGTTGTGGTCTACCTAGACAACATCCTGATTTACTCACAAGACCTTGCCTCCTACCAGAAGCATGTCCAGGAGGTACTCCGATGGCTCCAAGCTAATAGGCTATACCTGAAGCTGGAGAAGTGCGAGTGGCACTCCAACTCCATCAAGTACCTCAGATATATGCTCACTTCCTCTGGTCTTGCTATGGCTAAGGATAAAATCAAAGCTATTGTGGATTGGCCCAAGCCCAGGAAGGTCAAGGACATTCAGTCCTTCCTTGGTTTTGCCAATTTCTACCATTGCTTCATTCATAATTATGCTAATATTGTTGTTCCACTAACCTGCCTTACTTGTAAAGGTACTCCTTGGAACTTCTCTGAGGACTGCTGGAAGGCATTCCAGGGCCTTAAGGCTGCCTTCACATCCACTCTGGTGCTAGTCCACTGAATTCTGGATACTCCAATGATTGTTGAAACTGATGCTTCTGATTATGCTATTGCAGGAATCCTTTCCATTTCTACTCCAGATAATGACTTACACCCTGTAGCACTTTATTCTTGTTCTCTCCATGCTGCTGAATTGAATTATGATACTCATGATAAGGAACTCCTAGCCATTTTCAAAGCCTTTAATCAGTGGTGACACTACCTTGAAGGCTCCAGAACCCCAATCTCCATTTTCACAGACCACAAGAATCTCAAATACTTTACCTCTACCAAAATGCTCACCTGCCAGCAAGCCTGCTGGTTGGAATACCTTTTCCAATTCAATCTAGCAGTACAGTATCACCCGGGCAAGCTTAGAGCAAAGCCTGATGCACTGACTAGACATTGGGACATCTACCCTAAAGAAGGGGACAAGGACTACGCTTGTATTAACCCTGACAATAACAGACCCATTTTTACACAGAACCAACTCACTGTGTTCCTCTGAGCTACTCATCTCGCAGCTCTAGTCCTCCAGGCCTCATTCCTCATCGACCAACTCTGCTCTGACATCCTTTCCTCCCTTCCCAACAATCCTGTTGCATTTTCTCTCCTTTCTGCTCTACCTACCAACAACCCTCACTGGACCATCTCTCCAGAAGGTTTCCTCCTCTGTGATAGCCATATCTACGTCCTGGAACAGGGTGACCTCCAACTCCAGATCCTCTGAACTTTCCATGATCACCCTACTGTGGGCCACTTCAGTCAGAACCGTACTCTGGAACTCATCTGGTGAGAGTATACCTGGCTGGGCATCCAGACCTTCATAAAAGATTATGTTAGTTCTTGTACAACCTGTGCTTGTGCTAAAACCCCTAGGCATTGCCCATATGGCCTCCTCAAACAGCTTCCTATTTCAGAGAAGCCATGGAACTCCATCTCCATGGATTTCATAGAGCATCTTCCAGCTTCAGCAGGCTTTACTGCTATCCTAGTGGTAATTGACAGGTTATCAAAACAAGCCATCTTCATCCCAACCCATGATACCATTTCCTCCACTGACCTCACACAGCTATTCCTCATCAATGTCTTCTCCAAGCACGGAGTTTCCTCCCATGTCACCTCTGACAGGGGCTTCAAGTTTGTATCTCACTTCTTCAGATCCTTAGGTAAAGCACTAGATATGTGCCTCCACTTCACCTCTGGTTATCACCTGAAAGGTGATGGACAAATGGAATGTGCTAACCAGACACTAGAGCAGTACCTTCGGGTCTACTATAGTTATCAACAGGACAACTGGTCAGATCTCCTGCCTCTGGCAGAGTTCACCTACAATAATGCTCTGAGTGCTACTACTGGAGTATCACTGTTCTTTGGAAACAAGGATTATCACCTGAACTTCTCTATTTATTCTGATCACTCCCTAACCTCCTCAGCATCTGCTTATGTTGCTGACCTTGAACAGTTACACAAGTTCCTCTGATCAAAGATGCTTGCAGCACAGCAGCACTATCAAGGCCCAGCTGATTCCAAGCATAGCCCAGCTCCGGACTTTTGAATTGGAGATCTGGTATATGTGAGGGCAAAATACTTCTGCTCTACTAGACCTTCCAAAAAACTTTCTGAGAAAAATCTGGGACCTTTTCCTATTATCACCCAACCGGGTACACATTCATTTATGTTACATCTCCCTAATTCTGTTCACCCTGTTTTTCATGTCTCCCAGTTAGAACCTTCTACTCTGAATACTATACCAAACCATGACCAGCCTCCGCCTCCTTTGATTGAGGTGGACAGAGAGCCAGAGTACAAGATTGCAGAAGTTCTTGACTCCAAGATTGATTGGAGAAGGCATCACTGTCAACTCCTGTACCTGGTGCATTGGCTCAGTTATGAGGGAACTGATGAAGAGACCTCCTGGCTCCTAGCCACAGAGTTGGGAAACATGATGGAACTTATCTCAGACTTCCACTGGAGGTACCCTGAGAAACCCAGACTGCTACCTGCTCTATAGGAAGTCATCTCCAGTTGCTCCTCTCCTTATTTCCTTACTCTGTTTGATTTCTGATTCTTTTCACTCTTGTCTTTTCTCAATCTCTGAAAATCTCTTACTATATTAACAGAAAAAGACAAAAAACAAAAGACAAAAAAAAAAAAAAAAAAAAGAAACTCTATGTACCCCTACTACTCCTTCACTTCTTCTTTGTCTCCATCCTCCGATCCATCTTCCTCCATCTCTGTCTCTGTCTCTGTTTCCTCCTCCTCAGTCTTCTTTGCCTTAACCTCTACCTCTACTACTGTTTTCCCCTCTGTCTGTATCTCCTTTGCTTTCTTTTCCTTCTCCTTCCTCTCCTCTTCCCCTTTCCCCTTCCCTTGCTTGGCACCCCACTCCCACCACCTACACACCTCCTCTGCTCTCTGCTTGCACTCTGCCTCCACCCTTGCTTGCATCTCTTGCTCCCAGTGTTTTCACTCTTTGGCCTCATGCCATGCCCTTCCCACCCACTCTTGCTCCTGCCATTACTCCAGTTGTCAGAGCTGGGCCCAGAGTTGGGCCTCCTACTCCTTGATGGTTGGGGCCAGGCCTAGGGACCTGCCACTGTTGCTGTTGCTGGACATGGCAGTGGTGGTTGTGGTTTGAGTAGTGATTACAACTCTGATGATGATTATCCTCTTTTTACTCTGACATAGCAAAATTTGGACTCCGCCTGGTAAGCAACACCACCCTATTTGCCTGGTCCACCCTCTCCACAGGGGCTTGACTGCCTCCTCAGATTGGCTCTGAACCAGATTTACTACTTACCAGTGCCTCAAGGGCTTGGCCTTAATGGGAGAGCACTGTTATTTCCATCCTCTGACCCCTACATCACCCCCTCCAAACCATCTCTGGCCATCTCCACCCTTACCACATCCATATCCTCATCTGCTCCTTCACCCCACATCTCAGAGTTCTGTCACTTGTCATTGGAGCACCCCTATATTGTTCCAGGCATGTCAGGACTTGTCATCCCTTGTGTTTGGCAGGTGCTATGCAGAGCCAGTTGCTATTGTATCACTTCCATATGTTATACTGCTTTCTGATCACATCATGTGCTCCTTTCTCTTTGACACTTATATGTTTCATCTCCTTGCCTACCATGTTTCACCTTACATTTTCTGTATATAAACCTTCATATGTCCTGTACTATTCCTCAGTATGAATATCAACTAAATCTGACTACATTTCCTCCTCCTCATCATCCCTCCTTCCCTCCTGTTCCTATCCTTATCCTCCTAGTCTGATCTCTGAAATATGAGGACCTGGACCTATACAAGAGCGTGACCCATAAGTCTTACACTAACATCCTCACTAAGTCCTCCATTCCCACTTTCTCTGTTGGACCTCTGGTCCACCCCCATCACTAACCCCTCTCACCTCAGTACTTGCCATCCTTCTCCAACCAGAGCTGGCATGGAGATCCCAGAGATTTGATAGTCAACCCATTGATTTGACAAAATGGTTGTTTACAGTCAAGAAATTGAATACTTCAACAGTGCCAAGTTGAAGGCCCAAATTCATGTCCTCACTGAGCAGAAGGAATGAAAACAAAAGGAAAAGGGTTTTCACATCAAGGGCCAGCAGTAAGTTGTGCTGAACCCTCTGATAAAAAGATTTTGAGCTGTCATGTATTAGATACAAAAAATAAATTTGATGTTCTCAAAGTACAAATGTGTGATGACATCAAAACTGTAAAAGACTCACCAAAAGTAAGCAAGAGTGAGCCTAAGGTAATCTTAAAAAAAAAACCAAAGGCTGAGCTGCAGTGTGCTCCTCCACTCAGAAGTATGAACAAAAGTTCTAAGATGCTGAGCCCTTCTTCTGAGAAGACTTACAACTGGGCTGATGCTGAGCTCACCCCAAAAAATGTTCACTCCAGTTGGATAAACATGGTAGATCCATGGTCAATTGCCTGGATCAAGAACATGATCAATGACAAGGATGAACAACAGTCCATTAAACATCTTTGATTATTCATACATGATAAATGAATCAGAGAGGTCACCAAAGAGTTGATAGCACAACTAAAAACGCTAGAAAATGAGGAAGCATATTATGCTCTTTATGAATTACAACAAAAATCCTGATTCGTTAAACAGGCAAAATGCTCAAACCATTCCCTGAAACTGGCTGCAAATCTCCTATTATCAGATGGCTGACAATTACCCATTACTGCCCTCATTGACTCCAGCTGCACCAGCTCTACCATTGATAAATCCTTTGTAACATTAAAAGGATTGCAAACTCACAAATTCCCCATCCCCATACCTGTATACAATGCTGATGGATCTCAAAATTCCATGGGAAAAGTTGAAGAGTTTGTCATTGTACAGCTTGACATCAGTGAACATAAGGAGCAAATCCCTTTAGCAGTGACCACTTTAGGAACCAATGAGGTCTTCCTGGGCCATGACTGGCTTCAAAAACACAACCCCCTCATCAACTGGACAACTGGAACAACTGAGTTCAGATGTCAAAATGACCACACCTCTAAACAGGTTTTCCCTGCTGACCTAGTCAATGAAATGAAAGATGAGGACCATCTCTTCCAAATCAACAATCTCAAATACATTCAGAATGTCTTGATGGACATCGCTGCTGCTGCAGCTCAAAAGAAACAAAAGAAAACCTTTAAAGAAGCAGTGCTTGATGTTTATCATAACTATGAAGATGTATTTGCCAAGGAGAACTTCAATGAACTACCCCCTCATTGATCCTGGAATCATGTGATTGAGCTCATTCCAGGAGACCATGAGGTGAACTCAAAGATCTACAATCTATCACTGAGTGAACAAGTTGAACTCAATATGTTCCTCCAAGAAAACTTAAAATCAGGACAAATCAGACTATCCAAATCTCCCTTTGCTTCAGCCTTTTTCTTCATTAAAAAGAAGGATGGATGACTATGACCAGTACAAGACTATCAAAAACTCAATGATATAACCATAAAAAATCGATATCCTCTCCCCCTCATATCCAAACTGGTTGACAAGCTCTGTAGATGCAAATATTTTACCAAGTTAGACATTCATTTGGAATACAACAATGTCCATATGAAAGAAGGTGATGAGTGGAAAGTGGCCTTCAGAACTAACTGTGGACTATTCAAACTGCTGGTAATGTTCTTTGGCCTTATGAATTCCCCAGTGACATTTCAAACAATGATGAATGTGCTGTTCAAAGACCTCATTGATCAGGGAAAAGTAGTTGTCTATATTAATGATATAATGATATTTTCAAAAGACCATAAGGACTATGTTAAAGTAGTATGACAAGTCCTAGAAATCCTTTGAAAAAACAAACTTTTCCTAAAACATGAGAAGTGTGAATTCAACACCACAAAGACTGAGTATTTGGGCCTAATCATTGGCCAAGATGAAGTCAAAATGGACAAAGGAAAAGTCAAGGCCATATGCAACTGGCCAGTCCCCAAAATGTGCAAGCAATTACAAGGCTTCCTTGGATTCCTCAATTTCTACCAAAGATTTGTCCACAACTTCACCCAAGTTGCACACCCACTCAATGCCCTTACATCAGATAAAAATGGACAGAAGACTGTCAAAAGGCATTTGAAGACCTCAAAATCACCCTCACATCTGCCCCTTCATTAGGAATGCCCCAAGATGATGCCCCATTCAGAATTGAAACTGATGCTTCTGGATTTGGCATAGGTGCAGTGCTATTCCAAAAACAAGAAGATATTTGGCAACCCATCACCTTTATATCAAAATCACTGAGTGATTCAGAGTGAAACTACCATGCAGGTGATCTTGAAGCCCTCACCATCATGTTTGCTCTTAAGGAATGGTGCCATTATTTACTTGGTGCAACACAGGAATTCAAGGTTCTGACCAATCATAAGAATCTAGAGGTCTTTAAAAAACCACAAGATCTATCCAGATGACAGGCTAGGTGGTCACAAACTGTGCAAGAATATCATTTCAAAATAGTTCATCATAGTGGCAAGACCAACCCTGCAGATCCTCTGTCCTGGAGGCCAGATCATGAAAAGGGGGTAGAGTCTGATAACAAAGACTCTTACCTCTTTCCACCCTCAATTTTCATTGGAGCTGATGCAGAGCTCACTTCAAAATCAAGGACAGATGCTGCTGCTGTGTGCACAACTGTCACTTTGGCCACCCCAAGCATCTTCAAACTGGTAAAGAAATGTCAACACCAGCAAGAATGATTTGCTCAAGATGTCCTACAACAAGAAAAACTGTCCTGGAATGAACACAACAGCATACTCTATTGGAAGGACAACCTCTACATCCCAAAAAAACCCCAACTGTCATATCCATCCTCCAACCCCTATGTTCCCCCCTCTGAACCATCTCCAGCCATCTCTGCACTCACTACATCTGTATCCTTGTCCACTCCTCTGCCCTGCGTCTCAGAGTTCCATCACTTGTCTTCAGAGCACCCCTATATTGTTCCAGGCATGTCAGGACTTGTCATCCCTCATGTTTGACAGGTGCCATGCAGAGTCAGTTGCCATTGTATCACTTCCATACATTACACTGCTTTCTGATCACACCATGTGCTCCTTTCTCTTTGACACTTACATGTTTCATCTCCTTGCCTACCATATTTCACCTTACATTCTCTGTATATAAACCTCTATATGTCCTGTACTATTCCTCAGTATGAATATTGACTAAATTCCCCCCTCCTCATTATTCCTCCTTTCCTCCAGTTTCTACCTGCATCCTCCTAGTCCAACCTCCAAAATATGAGGATCTGGACTTATACAAGGGCATGACCTATAAGTCCTATGCCAACATTCTCTCTAAGTTTCCCATTCCTGCTCCCTCTGTTGGATCTCCAGTCCCTCTCTGTCACTGACCCCTCATGCCTCTAGTACCCACTGTCCATCTCCAACCAGAGTTGGCACAGAGATCCAGGGATCTGATAGTCAACCCATTGATTTGACACCAACTAAGAGAATGAATCCTTCAGGAAAACCACAATCATCCCCTTGCTGGACACCCAGGAGAAAGAAGAACAATTGACCTCATCAAAGAATGGTACTACTGGCCAACACTAAGGAAAGACACCAAAGCCTATGTATTTGGATGTGATGTGTGTCAAAAAGCTAAAAGTAAATGAAGAAGGCATATGACACCTCTTTACCCCCTTGAAGCACCTTTCTATCCTTGGGAAGAAATTTCTATTGACATTATCAGACCACTCCCAGAATCCAATGGAAAAGACACTATACTTACTATAGTAGATAGATTTTTGAGGATGATACAAATTTTCCCAATCTTTTTCAACATCACTTCTCTTGGAGTTGTTAAACTATGGTCAGACAAACTCTGAGGAACTCCAGAGAGGCAGAGTTGTGAGGGGGTCAGATGGGACTTTGGCTTCACCTTATGTGGTGCACCCTTGCAAGGGATTTGGTGTTCCAAATTTGCAGTCAGTGGGTCAGAGGTCAGAGGGTGGTTAGAGTAGTTGCACAGTGACTTAGAGAGCTGATGTCAAATGGAGAGAACATCAAGTTATGTTGATATTCAAACTGAGGAAATACAGAGCAGAATCTACAGAGTTTATATATGGAGGGGAATCAGATGACTAAGTCTGGAGTTGGAAAGCACTATATACCAGAATGTCAGAAGCTGAGTAATACTGGAGCACAGCCTCAGAGCTGTGCTGATTGGTAACAGAGTTCTGAGTAAGCAGAGAATGGAACATAAGGAGATGAGTAACAAAGTTGGAACATGAAGAGCATCATAATAGTTTACTAAAGGTCTGAGTCTGAATAAGGTATCTAAGAGAGAAATGGAAGAACAGACTGGAGGTTGTGGTGGAGTTGATCTGGAAGAACCAGAGATGGACTTGCAAGTCTGGAATATGACAGTATCTCCCTCTTAGGCCTGAACCCCTGAAGGCCTTTGAGGGTCACATGACACTGTTGATTGTTGGAGTTTATACAGAGCATGATTACCTGTGTGGTATAAAGTCTAGGTGGACTACAGGTGAACTCCTCAGTCAAAAGCCATCATGTCCAATCTTGGTGACATCACCAACTAGGAAGACACATTTAGTGGAGAACACTGATGACAATGAGACCTTTGGAATGTGAAGGTGGCAGAGTGGAGATGTCGAGTGAAGGCATGAAAGGAGGTGAAGGAGTGAAGACACACAGAGGAGGCCAGGAGGGCCAAGGAGGAGGTCATAAGGCATAGGGCAGAGGCCAAGGTGGCAGCCAGGGTAAGTTGCTCTTACTCACAAGCAGGCATGGCTGATGAAATGCAGGTGGAGCAGGTTGCAAAGGAGCAGGACTCCAGCAAGGGAAAGGGGCACGTAGAGGCACTGCCAGTGTGTCAGAGGTGCACAGACTGGGACCTGGACTGCATTCTGGGCCCTGGCAAGTTGACAGTGTGTAAGGAGTGCCAGGTGGTGAAGGCAAAGTGCAAGTGGCCCAGGAAAGAGAAGGCAGAGTGGAAGAGGAAGTGGAAGGGAGAAGGAGAGCCAGAACCAAGTCAGAAAAAGGCAAGGTCTGAAGGAGATGGATTGGAGAAGGGGTCAGAGATGTTGAAGTGTGCCCAGATCATTGCAGGGGAGATCTGGAGCCACCAGGAAGTGATGAAGGGGTGGCTCAACTGCCTCACCTTTCTGGTGGAGCAGCTGGTGGAGCTGAAGGCAGTGGAGGTATACATGGAGGATGAGGGTGGGGAGAATGGAGAGGATGAGTGGATGGAGGATGGCAAGAAGGATGTGGAGGGAGAAGAGGAGAAGATCAGAGGAGTGGAAGATGAGAATACTAGAGTGGAGGAGCTGGAGGAGGTTGATGAGGTAGAAAAAGTAGTATAGATTTGTTTTTGTTTTTGTTTTGAAATTGCAATTATTTTGCCAGATTATGAGTGAGGTCTGGGTTTCTCTGAATATCAGAGGTGAAAATCCGAAACAAGTTTCAAGGCATGACCTAATTCTGTTGCAAGTAGCCATGATGTTTCTTCGTCAGTTCCCTTGTATCCTGATCAATGGACTAGGTACAGCAGTTTGCAGTTTCTTCATCTTCAGTTGATCTTGAAATCTAAAATCTTGCAGATTTCATATTCCAGTTTGCCATCCACCTTGACCAGAGGCAGTGTGGTCAAATATGGTTTGGAATTGTGTTCAGAGTGGCAGGTTCCAGCTAGAAGATATGGAAGACTGGATGTACAGACTTCATGTTTTCCAGAAGCTGGAGAGTAAAGGAAAGAGAACCTGCCTATGCAATAATCTCATAAGGACTGAAGTTCTTCTCAGAGAGTTTCTTGGATGGTCAGATGGAGCAGAAGTACTTTGCCTTGATGAAAACTTGGTCACCAACCTTGAAGTCCAGTGCCAGAGTTTGCTTGGTGTCTGCAAGTCCTTGATATCTTTGCTGGGTGACAGAGATCTCTTCATGGAGGAAGGAGTGGAGGGAGTCTAGGTCAACAGAGTATTCATGGGCTCAGGCAGAGGTGAGGTCATGCTTGGGGTGGACAGAGATGTTTGGATGATAACCTTTGTTAGTGAAGAACAGAGAGATGCCTGTTGTAGCATTTGGAGCATTGTTGTACACAAACTCCATGAGGGGCAGGAGTTCAGACCAGTTGTCCTGTTGGTAGTTACAATAAATCTGAAGGTACTATTCCAGGGTTTGGTTTATTTGCTCAGTTTGACTGTCACCCTCCAGATGGTAGCTGGAGGTGAAGTGGAGCCAGATGTCAAGCGCTTTTCTGAGGGAGTGGAAAAAGTGGGAGACAAACTCCAAGCCTTGATTGAAGGTGATGTGTGAGGGGACTCTGTGTTTGGAAAAGACATGGAGGAGGAAGAGTTTGGCTAACTCCAGGAATGTTACCTTGTCATCAGTCAGGATAAAAACACATTGTTTGCACAGTCTGTCCACAATGACTAGGATGGCAGTGTGTCTGGAGGATGAAGAAAGCTATTTGATGAAGTCCATGAAGATTGAATTTCATGGCTTCTTGGAGATCAGGAGTTGTTTTAGGAGCCCATAGGGCTTGTGTCAGGGGACATTGGCATGGGCACAGGCTGTGCAGAAGGAGACATACTCCTTGACAAATGTCTGGATGCCTGGCCAGGTGTATTCACAGCAGATGAGTTCCAGTGTCCAGTTTTGTCTGAAATGACTGGAGAGTGGGTGGTTATGCTTATACTGGAGGACTTGAAGGCAGAAATCATCTGTGTTGGAAACATAGATATGATTATCTAGGTGTAAGAAGCCTTTGGAGTCTATGGTCCAACGAGAATCAAAGGGTTCAGAGTTGGACATGTGGATGGCTGCAAGAGAGTTGGAGGAAAAAGCAGATAGGATGTTGTTGTGGAGAGACTCAATATCAAACAATATACTGGCCTGGAGGACTGGAGTTGTGAGTATCATTGCTCTGAGGGATGACACAAGTTGCTCTTGGGTGAAGATGGGGTGGAGATTCTGAGGGTTGATTCCCTATTCCCCTTTTTGGGGTAGACATCCCAATGTCTAGTGAGGGAATTGGGTTTCGCCCCTAAGCATCTGGGGTGGAAATGAATGACCATATTGAACTGTGAGAGGAACTCTGACCACTGGGCTTGATGCTGGGTGAGGAGTTTTGTAGTGATGAAGTATTCTAGGTTCTTATCATCAGTTACTACATCAATTGGAGTTCTGGAGCCCTCAAGGTAGTGCTGCCAAGTCTGAAAGGACTCAAAAATGGTGAGCAGTTCCTTGTCATGGGTGTCATAATTGAGTTCTGAAGAGGAAAGGGTGCAGGAGAAGAATGCAACAGGGTGAATGTCATCATCTGAGCACCAGATGGAAAGAATGCTAGCAATGGCATAGTTGGAGGCATCTGTCTCAACAATTAGTGGGGTGTCAGGGACCCAGTGGGCAAGGATGGGAGCAGAGGTGAAAGTGTCCTTGAGGTGCTGGAAGGCAGAGCAACAGGAATCATTGAAATTTTACAGAGTGCCTTTGTCAGTGAGGCAGGTGAGCAGAATGACAAGTCTGGAGTAACTGACGATGAAATGCCAGTAGAAGTTAGCAAAACCAAGGAAAAACTGAATATCTCAGACTTTCTGAGGTTTGGGCCAATCAATGATGGCCTTTACCTTCTCAGGAGACATGGAGAGTCCGGCAAGGGAGAGTCAATATCTGAGGTATTTGGTGGAATCAGTGTGGAATTCACACTTCTCAGGCTTGGCATAAAGTCCATGTTTTTGGAGTTGCCAGAGTATCTCCTGGACATGCTCTTTGTGCTTTGTGTGGTCTTTGAAGAAGATTAAAATGTCATTGAGGTAGACAATGACAGAGACATCAAGGAGATCTGCAAAGATAGAGTTGACAAACCACTGAAATGCTGTGGGGGTGTTGGTGAGGCCAAATGGCATGACAAGCCATTCATAGGATCTGTAGTGCATCCAGAAAGATGCCTTCCACTCTTTTCCAGCAGTGATGTGGACCAGGTGGTATGCATGCCAGAGATTGAGCCTGGTGTAAATCTTGGTGCAGCTTGGAACATCTAGGAGGTCAGAGATGTGGGGAAGTGGGTAGTGGTCTTTCTTTGTGATCTTGTTGAGTTTGTGGAAGTCTATGCAAAGATGAAACAAGCCATCCTTCTTGTGGACAAAGAGTACTGGGGCAGTGTGAGCAGAGGAAGAAGGGTGGATAAAGCCCATGGCAAGGTGTTTGTCAAGGAATGTATGAAGAGCCTCAAGCTCAAAGGTGAAGAGGGAGTAGGTAGTACCTATTGGAGGAGAGGCTCCTTCTTTCAAGTTGATTTTCAGGTCAAAATTGCAGTGTGGAGCAAGCTGGAAGGCTTTGCTCTTGCTGAATATGTCTGCAAAGTTGTGATATTCTGGGGGGACACTGGAGAGATTGACTGGGTTGGGTTTGATGGAGGCAGAGCAGAGATTACTGTTCTGGGGTCACAGTGACAGTGAGAACTGCATGAAGCCCTGGAGGCAACAGGCAAGTGTGAATGTGGGTATGCTGATGAGCATGATGAGAGGTGCATTGCAGTCAGAGAAATACAGTAAATTGGAGGAGGCAGAGTCAGCCAGAGGAACAGGTTCCAGAGGCTGCAGAGTTAGGCTTGGAAGTGCTGGGCAGGGCTGCTCAGATGTTCAGAATGAAATACTGCTCAATACCCAGTCAATCAACAGATTGTGGCAGGTGAGCCAGTTGTGTCCTAGAACAAGTGAACAAGAGCCATCTAGCAGGATGACATAGAACATCATCAGAGTGATATCACCAGAAGGAAAGCAGACCGAGAGGTCCAGAGCTTGAGTTATCATGAAGTTTGAAGTTCCATTGAACAGGCAGAGAGAGAGTGAAGGGACAGAGTAGGTTGAAAGTTTGTTATTATTGACAAATTTTGTATCTATAAAACAATTGGAAGAGCCAGAGTCTATCAATGCAGGAAAAGACAGAATATCATACAAGACTAGAGAGATGGAGGGCATGAGGGATCAGGGATCTGAGAGAGCAGATGCATTGAGTTGGATCTCCTGGGGTGCACAGGTGAAGTCAACACAACCTTCATACCATGTGGAGTCACAGAGGTCACAGCCTATTTTTTTGCCTTGGAGGAGGCCTCCAGTTTGGCTTCCAGAGTGTCAGATTTGACTGCATGGCCCTTAGCAGTGCATGAAGTGGACTTTGTGCATTCCTTTGCCTTGTGTCCTGCTTGTCTGCAGAACATGCACAAATTGTTGTCAAAGTGGCACTTATGCTCAGCCACTGTGAGCTTTCCATCCTTTCCAAGCTTGGACAACAAGTCTGGCTGGAAGGAGGCAGATGCTCTGGAGGTGCTGAAAGTATCAGTGGACTTTTCTTTGAACTCCTTGAAGGAGCCTAAGGAGCCAGTGGTGGAGTCAGAGGATTTATCAGACACCTTGGAAAAGTTGCCAGAAGGCTTTGCCTGACAGCTAACCTCTGACTTTTGTTCCCAGTAGTTGGTGTCAATGTCTTGGGTGAGTTGGCAGAGTTTGGAGAGTGTGGGGGGTTTGCCAACCCACAAGATTTCATCCTTGATGTGGTCCAGGAGACCATTGTAGAAGTAATGCTGGAGGGCACTTTCTCTGTATCCCTGGACTTGGATGGCAATTCTGTTGAATTCAATGACATATTTGTTTATCCTTTGACCATCCTTCATTGTCAGGTGGTCAAGTTGGTGCTCCACATCTCTAACCAGATCATGCAGTCCAAAGTTCATCTGTAGCTCTAGTATGAACTCCTTGTAACTGTTCATCCAGTCAGGGCAGAGGTTCAGGTCTTGCACCTGGAGGAGGTCTGGCTCAAACCATTCCAGTGCCATATCCTTGAGGTACAACTGGGCAAATGTGACCTTGCTTCAGTCAGAGGCAAAGGCCTTGGGGTGATCTTGAAAGTTTAACTTGCATTGAACAAGGAAGACCCAGAGTTTGCAGGGGTCTGTCCTGTCAAACTGGTCTGGTTCTCAGACTTTGGTCTGCTGTGAGGGTTCAGAGGACTTCTTTGATGAATGGGTGAGTATCCAGATAGCACTGGCCAGGTTTGCAAGCATATCTCATGGGATGTGTTTTTCATCATCTTCTGGAATGAAGTCATCTTCTGGAATAAAGTCATCTTCTGGAATGAAGTCATCTTCTGGAATATTGGAGTTGTCAGAGGGGTCATTGTCAGGCTCACCTGGATGTCTGGGATTGCCTTCATTGCTGGGGGTGTGGAATTTGATGGAGAGTTCATCACCATTGTCTATCAGCTCCTTGATGTGCACACTAGAAGTAGGGGATTGCAGATGGGCACATGACTGTGGTATGGCTGTGGCATTCCATCAGGCAGAGAAGCTGTGGAACTGGTTGACAATGTCAGGGCCTCAGTGGTTGCTGTCAAAGGTATTGAGAGGGTTGTAACAGGGAGAGGCAGGAGGATTTGCAATCACTCTGATGTGCAATTGAGTGATGCAAGTGGTCATGGGAAATCCATTGCAAGAGGGAGTTTGAATATACTGTTAAACTATGGTTCAGATGAACTCTGAGGAACTCTGGAGAGGCAGAGTTGTGAGGGGGTCAGATGGGACTTCAGCTTTACCTTATGTGGTGTGCTCTTGCAAGGGATTCAGTGTCCTGAATTTGCAGATGGAGGATCAGAGGTCAGAGGGTGGTCAGAGTAGTTGCACAGTTACTTAGAGAGCTGAGGTCAAATGGAGAGAATGTCAAGTTATGTTGATATTCAAACTGAGGAAATACAGAGCAGAATCTATGGAGTTTATATATGGAGGGGAATTGGATGACTAAGTCCAGAGTCAGAAAAAACTATGTACCAGAATGTCAGAAGCTGAATAATACCAGAGCACAGCCTCAGAGCTGTGCTGATTGGTAATGGAGTTCTGAGTAAGCAGAGAATGGAACATAAGGAGATGAGTAACAAAGTTGGAACATGAAGAGCATCATAATAGTTTACTAAAGGTCTGAGTCTGAGTAAGGTATCTAAGAGAGAAACAGAAGAATAGACCAGAGGTCATGGCAGAGTTTGTCCAGAAGGACCAGAGATGGACTTGTGAGTCTGGGATATAACAGGAGTAGCTACAATATTTAGAGATCACATATTTAAACTGCATGGTATTTCCAAGTGAGTTGTCTTGGATCAAGGAACTCAATTCATGTCTTCCTTCATGAAAGACTTATATAAGATGTTGCACATTGAGGCAAATCCATCCACCACCTATCATCCACAAACTAATGGCCAAGCCAAACAGATGAACTCTGAAATTGAGCAATACCTCTGAATCTATACCAACCACTGACAGAACGATTGGACAGAGTGGCTCCCCCTGGCAAAATTCACTCATAATCAAAAGACCAATTCTTTCACCAAGCACTCTCCATTCATCCTTAACTATGGACACAACCCCAGTATAGGAGTAGACCAGAGAGCTCAACCCCAAAATGAAGTGGCAGAGGATTTTGCAATGTGCATGAAGGACATGCAGACTCAGGCAAAAGAAGCCCTAGAGTTTGCCATTAAAGACATGAAACGATTTCATGACTGAAAGGCAAAGGATCAAAAGGAATATCAACCTGGAGACCTGGTGCTCCTTGAAGCAACCAACATCCAATCTGATCAACCCTCCAAAAAGCTGGATGATAAGAGATATGGCCCATTCAAGGTCATTGAGAAAGTCAGACATGTGGCATACAAACTGAAACTGGACAAATCCTGGAATCAAATACAACCAGTATTCAATGAATGCCTGCTCTGGCCATACAAAAAAGAACAATTCCCCTTGCAGAAGCTCCCCCCACTTCTGCCCCCAGACATTGTAGGCAGAGAACCTGAACAAGAGATCAAATCAATCCTTAACTCCTGAGAACATCAAAGAACAATCAAATATCTGGTTTATTGAAAGGGATTTCCCAGAGAAGAAAGAGAATGGAAAAAAGCAGCAGAGTTGGAACATGCACTTGAGGCAGTGAAAGACTTCACCCACTAGTGGCACAACCAAAAACCACTATGAAGCTATGAATGACTACTGATCCTACCTGTCATTGCCCAATTTGTCTTCACCAACCTTTGCCAACTCCCTTCACAGCAGTTCTTCAATCTGCTGACTTCCTACTCTTCTGTGAGTCCTTATGAAAATTCCCCAAGTCATCCTTTGAGTTTCCAACTGCTGAGGATGTCAGTCCTTAAAAAGGGGGTACTAAAAAGATCATTTCTTTTTCCTCTCTTCACCCTGTCACATTAAAGCCTAGAACAATAACATAGCATGGTCCATGCATAAGAATATGTAGTATATAAGTAGAATCCATTCATGTATCATACCCTTTAGACTTGGAATTTCATTCTTTCCTCCAAAAGTGTTCCCTTCAAGCATGATCATTGTGAGATTCCTTGTCAAGAAGCTTAACAGCAGTGAGACAAACATTTGAGGAGTGCCCAACAATGGATATTAGTAATCAATAACAATGAAGCTGCAAAATGTCAGAATATGTCAACAATGCCAGGAACAAAGGGTTGAAGACAATTCACCTAGAAGGGCTCATGTTGAGCCAGGCAAGCTGGACAGCAAAGCAGCCACACCAGATAATCTATAAAGTGACCTGGGATCCCATGGAAGCTAGACAAGTGTCAATGTCGACAAGATAAAGTTGTCATGTCCAGACACCAGCCCGGGAGACCACAGAGACAAGTAAAAAATGTTGAGAGCTATAAGGTGATCTGGACTACCCAAAGCAACTTGGACTCTAAATGTGACAAGCTAGATGAGAATAGACAACTAAATGAGGGACACACAATGCGACTCAAAATAAATCAAAATTAAGTCACAACAGACATACATGAGTTATCCATTCTACGTAAAGGACATTCAAGGCGATCCATCGAGTCTCCAAATCTGCCCTATCTCCGAGGAAAACTCAAGACGAAACCTAGAAGCCTGAGAGTCAATACCACAGCAGGTGGTTTGACCAAGCCATATAGTCCGGTCATGGCCAAATCGGGCAAATTGGACTGATATATACAGACTGGATAACTTTCGGGAATGATACCAAGGCATGCTAGGTGAATGGCCAGACTGAAAATCAAGTGTGATGATACTGGTATGAAGCTGGCTGTTGAATGTCGATGCAGGTGAGGCCGTGCCCGTGCTTACATTTGCACACCATTGTGTGAACGATCCAGTTACTTGTCTGCCCAGCTCCGTCAGATCAAGCCGGGTGACTTCTAATTCTGGGGACTATAATCGACACCATGAGCAACATCACGTGAAAGTCATATGGGGTAAGAAATTTGGCCCTGCATTCAAATTGATATGCAAGCAAGATAATTATGCAACTCACTTGCCGAGCTCCACTACCGGACCTTGGATTGAGCACGCTTAGTCCGTGTCTACCGGAGGATATTGACATGCTGTCGTCCAACAGCATGACGCCGTTCGGCCTTATAAACAAACCTTCCAATCCTTTCTGGCTAACGATCATGCCAGATCTCAAACCATATACTGGGCCTACCAAGCTCGTTCTGGCATTCGACATTGGTACGACCTATAGCAACATCTCATACTGCATCCTCCAACCACATCAAGTTCCCGAGGTTCTTGCAG
>JBBPJY010000374.1:0-20584 GCA_038088975.1 Xerocomus cyaneibrunnescens
TAGAAAGCCCTTGATTTGGGCTTTCTAATGATATTTGGGTCTAGGAGTCTAGCATCAATAGTTCTCCAGTTATTGACTGAACAATCAAAAAGTTACAAACATTGCCACAGTTTTGTTGCTCACTGTATCATATCCATCCTCCAACCCCTATATTGCCCCCTCTGAACTATCTCCGGCCATCTCCACCCTCACTACATCCATATCCTCACCTGCTCCTCCACCCCACATCTTGGAGTTCTGTCACTTGTTATCAGAATACCCTGATCTCATTTTAGGCATGCAGGACTTGTCATCCCTCATGTTTGACAGGTGCCATGCAGAGTCAGTTGCCATTGTATCACTCCTATATGTTCTCCTGCCTCATAATTGCACCATGTGCTTCTTTTCCTTTGACACTTACATGTTTTATCTCCTTGCCTACCATTGTTTCACCTTACTTTGCCTGTATATAAACCTCCATACATCCTGTACTATTTCTCAGTATGAATATCAACTAAATTCCCCCCTTCTCATTGTTCTAACTTCCCTCCTGTCCCTATCTCCATCCTCCTAGTCTGATCTCCAAAATATGAGGACCAGACCTATACAAGGGCATGACACATAAGTCCTATGTCAATATTCTCACTAAGTTCTCCCTCTCCACTTCCTCTGTTGGACATCCAGTCCATCCCCATCACTAACTCCTTCCACCTTAGTACTCACTGTCTATCTCTGACTGGAGTTGGCATGGAGAGCCCAGAGATTCAATAGTCAAACCTCTAATTTGATACAATGACAAGCACAGGGGCTATGGACCCAGTGGCCCTCCACCATGGAATCCCAGAGATGACAGAAATTCATCCTCTAGCTCCAACAAGCAAGACCTGGACCTCAACAACAATCCCTTCAGTCATGATGACTTCAAGCAGCTGAACAACATTCCACTTGCATTTGAACCATTCACCCAGCTAGCTGAGGCAATCTGGGACATGACCAGGCAGGCATTGCAAGGCAAGAAGAGCTCTGAAACCTGGAAAACCAAAGTCCACAAACTCAATCCATTCAATGGGTTTAACTTCAAGAAACTCTGTCCATTTGTAGTCCAATGCAAACTCAATTTCCAAGCAAATCCAAAGTCCTTCAAAACAGACCAGATCAAGGTGACATTTGCCCAATCTTATCTGAAGGGCATAGCCCTAGAGTATTTTGAACCAGACCTTCTTGGAGATGAACCTCTGGAGAATTGTCTGCTATGGATAGATAGTTGGAAAACATTTTTGTTTGAGTTGTAATCCAATTTCAGGCCTCATGACCCTGTAGTGAATGCAAAAGCTCAACTTGAGCAACTGCAGATGTGAGACTCACAATGAACCTCTAGGTATATTGTCAAATGAAACTGCCTTACATCCCAGGTCCAAGGCTGGGGCCCTGGTGCTCTCTGCTGGAGTTTCTACAATGGCCTTCTAGACCAAATCAAGGACAAGTTGTCATACAAGGGTAAGCTCAACAATCTCTGAGCCCTTGCCCAGCAGATTGATCATCAACACTGAGAGCACAAGGAAGAGATCGCCCACACTATTAAGAACTCCAGTTCCAACTCTGGAAACTCCAAACCCTCAAACTCCTCCACTTCATTGATTCCTGCTAGGCCAAAGGATGACAAGCCTAAAGGTAATAGCAACAATTCTCTGAACTCCAGTCCCTCTGGAAAAGACAACAAAGGTAATAGGCCTCCTAAAGACCTGTTTATTTCTTCTAAGGTTGGCAAGGATGGCAAACTCCTTCCAAAGGAGTGCCAGCACTGAGTAAAGAATAATCTGTGTCTTTTCTGCAAACTGCTGAATTACTCTGCTAAAGACTGCCCAAAATCCACCTCTAGAGCTGTGAAGTCCCACTCTGCTGCTGCTACTCTGGCAGTGACAGCCTCCAGCTCCACCTCCTCTGAGGTGAAAAAATAGAAAGCAACTCCTCAGACTCTGCATGGGCTGGGAGTCACATTAAACCCAACCATGCTCTCAAGGAGCTTCATCTCAACACATCTGCTCTTTCTAATCTGAACTCTCTTTGACCTATTGTATCTATTCCTGATCTCTCTCTGTTCTCTGTTCCCATTCTTAATGACTCTGGTTCTACTTACTGTTTCATTGACTCCTCTTCTGCTAACAAATACAAAATACCTATGAACTCTGTACCTCTGATTTCACTCTGTCTCTTTGACAGCTCCTCTTCATTCTCTATTATCTTCTTTGTGGAACTGACCATCTCCTTTCCATCAGGTGAGACCACCTCTGAGACATTTTTTGTCACCTCCTTGGATTCCTCATGGTTACTAGTTTTAGGACATAGCTGGCTCACCCACTACAATCCATCAATTGACTGGGTCATGAGCAGCATCTTGTTCCAGACTCCTGCAGACAAAATGCCAAGCCTGACATCACACTCCACACCTCCAGGGCCTCCTCCCACTGTTCCTGTAACTCCTTCCAACTCTTCTCTGACCCTGGAGTGCACTCCAGAATTGCCTACCACTCCTGGACTTCAATGCCATCTCATCTCCTTCATCAATGCTGCTGTATTTGCATGAGCATGCAAAATGGATGGCTCAGTCCAATTCACCATGAAACTCCAGACCCCTAAGGACACTAAGGCATGGTCTGCCTCCATCTCTGATATCTCCAAGGAACCCATAGATCTCTCCAGAGTTCCTCTGGAGTATCATGATTTCACAGACATCTTTAGCAAAAGAAAGGCAGATACACCACCACCTCATTGTCCCTTTGACCTCAAGATTGAACTGGAGGAAGGCACCTTCCCTCCAATTGGAAAGCTCTACTCCCTCTCCCCTACTGAACAACAAATCCTCCATGGCTTCATCCAAGCCTTCAGCTCACCCCATGCCACTCCAATGCTCTTCATTAAAAAAAAGAACAGATCTCTCTGTCTTTGTATTGACTTCTGAGGCCTCAATGCTATCACCAAGAAAGACTGTTATACCCTTTCACATACTGCTGACCTCTTTGATGCTCCAAGTAGAGCAAAGATCTACACTAAGCTCAATCTCTGGCATGTATACCACCTGGTCTGCATTGCTGAAGGCAACAAGTGGAAGACTACTTTCTGGACCTGCTACAGATCATATGAATTGTTGGTTATGCCCTTCAGACTTACTAATGCTCCAGCAGCTTTCCAAAGGTTCATCAATAGTATCTTTGCTGATATGCTAGATGTCTCCATTGTGGTCTACCTAGATGACATTCTGATTTACTCCCAAGACCTCACCTCCAACCAGAAACATGTCCAGGAAGTACTCTGACAACTCTGTGCTAATGGGTTGTACTTGAAGCCAGAGAAGTGCAAATGGCACTCTAACTCCATCAAGTACCTCAGATATACGCTCACTTCCTCCAGTCTTGCTATGGCTGAGGATAAAATCAAAGCTATTGTGAATTGGCCCAAGCCCAGGAAGGTCAGGGATGTTCAGTCCTTCCTCAGTTTTGCCAATTTCTATTGTCACTTCATTCATAATTATGCTAATATTGTTGTTCCACTAACCTGTCTTACTTATAAAGGTGCTCCTTGGAACTTCTCTGAGGACTGCCACAAGGCCTTCTAGGGCCTTAAGGCTGCCTTCACATCTGCTCCAGTGTTGGTCTACTGGGTCCCAGACACCCTGATGATTGTTGAAACTGATGCTTCCAACTATGCTATTGCAGGAATCCTTTCCATTTCTACTCTGGATAATGACTCACACCTTATAGCATTTTATTTCCATTCTCTCTGTGATGTAGAACTGAATTATGATACTCACAATAAGGAACTCCTAGCCATTTTCAAAGCATTTCACCAGTGGCAACACTACCTTGAAGGTTTCAAAACTTCAATCTTCATTTTTATGAACCACAAGAACCTCAAATACTTCACTTCTACCAAAATGCTTACCTGCCAGCAAGCCCACTGGTTGGAATACCCTTGCCAATTCAATCTAGCAGTACAGTATTGCCTGGGCAAGCTCAGAGTGAAACCCAATGCACTGACTAGATGTTGGGACATCTATCCTCAAGAGGTGGACAAGGACTATGCTCATGTTAACCCTGACAATCACAGACCCATCTTTACACAGGACCAACTCACTGCATCCATCCAAGCTACTCATCTTACAGCTCCAGTCCTCTGGGCCTCATTCCTCCTTGACATCAAGCAACTCCATTCTGACATCCTCTCCTCTCTTTCCAATGATCCTGTCACTTCCCCTCTCCTTTTTGTCCTATCTACCAATGACCCTCACTGAACCATCTCCTCAGAAGGTTTCCTCTTTCATGATAGCCACATCTACATCCTGGAACAGGGTGACCTCCAACTCCAGATTTTCTGAACCTTCCATGATCACCCTACAATGGGTTACTTAGGTTAGAACCATACTCTGGAACTCATCTGTTGAGAGTATACCTGGCCAGGCATCCAGACCTTCATAAAAGAATATGTTAGTTCTTGTACAACCTGTGCTCATGCTAAAGCCCCTAGGCATCATCCATACAGTTACCTGAAACAGCTCTCAATACTGGAGAAGCCATGAAACTGTCATATCCTGGACTTACAAGTCCATCTCTGGTCCATCTGGACCAATTTCACTATGACCTCCAGTCTGTTTTCCTGTTTCTCTCCTAGATACACTACTCAGACTCTGACCTTTAGTAAACTATTATGACACATTTTGTGTTCTAACTCTGTTACTCATCTTCTTATGTTCCATTCTCTACTTACTCAGAACTCTGTTACCAATCAGCACAGCTCCAAGGCTATACTCCAGTATTACTCAGCCTCTGACATTCTGGTACATAGTTTCTTTCCAACTCCTGACTTAGTCATCCAATTTCCCTCCATATATAAAATCCATAGATTTTGCTCTATATTTCTTCAGTTCAAATATCAACATAACTTGATGTTCTCCCCATTCAACCTCAGCTCTCTAAGTTGCTGCATGACTACTCTGACCACCCTCTGACCTCTGACCCTCCATCCACAAATTCAGGACACTGAATTCCTTGCAAGGGCACACCACATAAGGTAAAGCCAAAGTCCCATCCAACCCCTTTACAACTCTGCCTCTTTGGAGTTCCTCAGAGTTCATCTGACCTTAGTTTAACAGTATATTTGAACTCCCTCTTGCAATGGATTCCCTATGACCACCCACATTACTCAATCATGCACCAGAGTGATCACAAATCCTCCTGCCTCCCCCTGTTACAACCCTCTCAATACCTTCAGCAGCAACTGCCAAGGTCCTGACATCATTGACCAGCTTCACAGCTTCTCCACCTGATGAAATGCCATATCCATATTACAGTCACATGCCTGTCCACAATCTCCTACCCCCAGTGCACACATTGAGGAGCTGATAAACAATGGCAATAAACTCCCTATCAACTTCCACACCCCCAGCAATGAAGGCAACCCTGGACATCCAGATAAGCCTGACAACAACCTCTCTGACAACTCCAATATTCCAGAAGATGACTTCATTCTGAAAGACGATGAAAAACACATCCCATAAGATATGCTTGCCAACCTGGCCAGTGCTATCCAGGTACTTGCCCATTCATCAAAGAAGTCCTCCAAACCCTCACAGTGGACCAAAGTCCAAGAACCTGACCAGTTTGATGAGACAGACCTCCACAAACTCCAGGTTTTCCTCATCCAATGTGAGTTAAACTTTCAAGATCATCCTAAGGCCTTCACCTCCAATTGTAGCAAGGTCACCTTCACCCAGTTGTATCTCAAAGGTATGGCACTAGAATGGTTTGAGCCAGATCTCCTTCAGGTATAAGACCTGGACCTCCACCCCAACTGGATGGATAGCTACAAGGAGTTCATGCTGGAGTCACAGATGAACTTCAGCCCACATGATCCAGTCAGAGATGCAGAGCACCAACATAACCATCTGACAATGAAGAATGGTCAAAGAATCAACAAATACATCATTGAATTCAACAGAATCATGATCCAAGTCTGGGAATATGGAGAAGGTGCCCTCCAGCATCACTTCTACAATAGTCTCCCAGACCACATCAAGGACAAAATCTCACAGGTTGGCAAACCCCCCACACTCTCCAAACTTCACCAACTTACCCAAGGCATCGATGCCCACTACTGAAAATGAAAGTCAGAGGTTAGCTGTTAGGCAAAGCCTTCCAGCAACTTCTTCAAGGTGTCTGATAAACCCTCTGACTCCACCACTGGCTCCTTCAAGGAGTCCAAAGGAAAGCCTGCCAGTACTTCCACCACCTCTGAAGCATCCACCTCCTCCCAGCCAGACTTGTTGTCCAAGCTTGGAAAGGATGGAAAGCTTACAATGGCCAAGTGTAAACACCACTTTGACAACAGTTTCTGCATGTTCTGCAGTCAAGCAGGGTATAAGGCCAAGGAATGCACAAAGTCCACTTTACATGCAGCCAAGGGCCGCTCTGCCAAAGCAGACACTCTGGAAGCCAAACTGGAGGCCTTCTCTGAGGCAAAGAAATAGGCTGTGACCTCTGTGACTCCACATAGTACAAAGGTTGCATTGACTCCACCCATGTACCCCAGGAGATCTGACTTAATGCATCTGCTCTCTCAGACCCCCAATTCCTCATGCCCTCCATCTCTATAGTCTCATATGATATCTTTCCATTTCCCATGTTGATAGATTCTGGATCCTCTGATTGTTTTATAGATATGAAATTTGTCAATAATAATGGACTTTCAACCTACTCTGTCCCTCCACTCTCTCTCTGCCTGTTTGATGGAACCTTGAATGCCATGATAACTCAAGCTCTGGAGCTCTCAGTCTGCTTTCCCTCTGGTGATATCACTCTGACAACATTTTATGTCACCCCACTAGATGGCTCCTGTTTGCTTGTTCTAGGACACAACTGGCTCATCTGCCACAATCCATTGATTGATTGGGTATCAAGCAGTATCTTGTTCTAAACACCTGAGTAGCCCAGTCCAGCACCTCTGAGCTTGACTCTGCAGCCTCTGGAACCAGTTCCTCCAGCTGACTCTGCCTCCTCCAATTCACTGCATTTCTCCAACCACAAGGCATCTTCCATTGTGCTCATCAGTGCACCTGTCTTCACACTTGCCTGTCACCTCCTGGGCTTCATACAGTTCTCACAGTCACTTTGCCCCCAGAACAGCAATCTCTGCTCCACCTCCATCAAACCTGACTCAGTCAATCTCTCCAGTGTTCTCCTGGAATATTATGACTTTGCAGATGTATTCAGCAAGAGCAAAGCCTTCCAGCTTGCTCTGCACCATGATTTCAATCTGAAAATCAACTTGGAAGAAGGAGCTTCCCCTCCCATAGGTACCACCTACTCCCTCTCCACCTTCAAGCTTGAGGTTCTTCATACATTTCTTGATGAACACCTCACCATGGGCTTTATCTGCCCTTTCTCCTCCACTCACACCACCCTGGTACTCTTTGTCCACAAGAAGGACAGCTTGCTCTGCCTTTGCATAGACTTCCATAGACTCAACAAGATCATAAAGAAAGACCACTATCCACTCTCCTGCATCTCCAACCTCCTAGATGTTCCAAGCCATGTCAAGATTTACACCAAGCTTGATCTCTGGCATGCATACCACCTGGTCCACATTGCTGCTGGAGATGAGTGGAAGACATCTTTCCAAATGCACTACAAATCCTATGAATGGCTCATCATGCCATTCAGTCTCACTAATCCCCCACCAGACTTTCCATGTCCCCTGAGAAGGTAAAGGCCATTGTTGACTGGCCCAAACCTCAGAAAGTCCAAGATATTCAGTCTTTCCTCAGTTTCACTAACTTCTACTGGCATTTCATCACCAGCTACTCTGGACTTGTCATTCTGCTCACCCACCTCACTCACAAAGGCATTCTGTGGAATTTTAATAATTCCTGTCACTCCACCTTCCAGTATCTCAAGGACACTTTCACCTTTACTCTAATCCTCATCCACTGGGTCCTCAATGCCCCACTAATCATCAAGACAGATGCCTTCAATTATGCCATCACCAGCATTTTCTCCATCCAGTGCTCAGATGACAATATTCACCCCATCACATTCTTCTTTCACACCCTCTCTGCTCCAGAACTCAACTATGACACCCACAACAAGGAACTGCTTGCCATTTTTGAGTCCTTCCAGACTTGGCAGCACTACCTTGAGGGCTCTGGAACTCCAATCAACATAGTACATAACTGACCATAAGAACTTAGAATACTTCACCACCATAAAACTCCTCACTTGGCATCAAGCCTGGTGGTTGGAGTCCCTCTCACAGTTCAATATGTTCATTCGTTTCTGCCCCAGATGCTTAGGGGCAAAGCCCAATTTTCTCACTAGATGTTGGGACATCTATCCCAAAGAGAGGAATAGGGACTACACTCATATCAACCCTCAGAACCTCCATCCCATTTTCACTCAAGAGCAACTCACATTGTCCCTCAGGACAATGATACTTGCAACTCTGGCCCTCCAGGCCAGCACATTGTTTGATATTGAGTCCCTATACAATGATATCCTGTCTGCTCTTCCCTCCAACCCTATCACAGCTATTTACATGTCTGACTCCAAACCCTCCAATTTCCACTGGACTATAGACCCTGAATGCTTCTTACACCTAGATGATTGTATCTACATTCCTAATGCAGATGACCTCCACCTCCAAGTCCTCTGGTATAAGCATGACCACCTGCTTTTTGGTCATTTCAGACAAAATTGGACATTGGAACTCATCCACCACAAATATACATGACCAGGCATCCAGACATTCATCAAGGAGTATGTCTTCTCCTGCACAGCCTGTGCCTAAGCCAAGGTTCCGAGACATAAGCCCTATGGGCTCTTGAAACAGCTTCCAATTCCCAAGAAGCCATGGAATTCAATCTCCATGAACTTCATTGAACAGCTTCCTCTGTCCTCTGGACACACTGCCATCCTAGTTATTGTGGACAGACTGTCCAAACAATGTGTTTTCATCCCAACTGATGATAAGGTGACATTCCCAGAGTTAGCTAAACTTTTCCTCCTCCACATCTTTTCCAAACATGGAGTCCCCTTGCACATTACCTCTGATTGAGGCTCAGAGTTCATCTTCCACTTCTTCCACTCCCTTGGAAAAGTGCTTGACATCCAGCTCCACTTCACCTCTGGCTATCATCCAGAGGGTAATGGTCAAATCAAGCAAATGAACCAAACCCTGGAACAGTACCTTCAGATATATTATAACTACCAACAGGACAACTGGTCCAAACTCCTGCTCCTCATGAAGTTTGCATACAACAATGCTCTGAATGCTACAATAGGTGTTTTTCCATTCTTTGCTAATAAAGGTTATCATCTGAACATCTTCATCCACCCTGAGCATGACCTTACCTCTGCTCAAGCCTGCAAATACTCTGTTGACCTGAATTCCCTCCATGACTTCCTCCAAGAAGAGATCTCCACTGCCCAGCAAAGATATCAAGGACCTGCAGATGTCAAGCAAACTCTGGCACTGGACTTCACAGTCAGCAACCAGGTTTTCATCAAGGCACAGTTCTTTCACTCTACCCAACCATCTAGGAAACTCTCCAAGAAGAACTTAGGACCATATGAGATCATTGTGTAGGCAGGCTCTCTTTCTTTCACCCTCCAGCTTTTGAAAAACATGAAGTCCATACATCTGGTCTTTCATGTCTTCCAGCTAGAACCTGCCACTCCAAACACAATTCCAAACCATGTTCAACTGCCCCCACCTCCAGTCAAGGTGGACAGCAAACCAGAATATGAAATCTCTGAGATCTTAAATTCCAAGATCAACCAAAGACAAAGAAATTGCAAACTCCTGTACCTAGTCCACTGATCAGGATACAAGGGAACTGACAAAGAAACTTCATGGCTACTCACAACAGAGCTAGGCCATACATCAGAACTCATATTGGATTTTCACCTCTGGTATCTGGAGAAACCCAGACCTCACTCATGATCTCAGCAAAACGATTGCAATTTCAAAACAAAAACCAAAACAAATCTACACTACAATTCCCTCTCCATTCCTTTGGCCTCCTCCTCTTCCCCCTCTGCATCCTCATCATCATCCTCCAACCACTCACCCTCTCCTCACCTTTGTCCTCCACATATACCTTCACCACCTTCAATTCCATTAGCTGCTCTACTAGGAAGGTAAGGCAGTCAAGCTGCCCCTTCACCACTTCCCAGTGGCTTCAAATCTCCCCCATGATAATCCAGGCACACTTCAACAGCTCTGACCCCTTTTCTAACCCATTCCCCTTGGACCTCACTTTCTTCTGACTTGACCCTGGCTCCTCCTCATCCTGTCAATTTCTCTTCCTCCACTTCAGCTTTCCTTCCCTGGGCCACTTGCACTTCACTTTCACTGTCCAGCACTCAATACACAAAGTTGATTTTTCAGGACCTGGAACACAGTCCAGGCCCCAGTTGGTGCATCTCCGGCACTTTGGCAGTGCCTCCATGCACCCCTTCTCCTTACTAAAGCCCTGCTTGTTACACTAATGCATCAGCACTAGCTGAAACTTAAACTGAAGTAACTACACAAGGGAATGACACCCTTGGATCTTGAGTAGACACTCAGTCGGTTCACCCAGAATGACTGGAGGCAAAGAACTAACATCTGTACTGTGTAGAACTAGCTTAAGGTACAAAGCAGTCAAGATATGAGTATATATACTGAGAGGAGATTGATGACTAAGGAGAAGAGAAAGCTCAAGAACATTTAATGTATAAGTAAAGGGACATGTCACCACCAAGGAAGAGATGTGGTGAGAGGAGGTGCAGTCTGAGATGAGATTCAGAGGTGAGAGATGAAAAAAAGACAAAAGGAGAGGAAAGAAGAGAAAACATTGGCATACAAGGTAGGTATAATAATAAGAAAACAAACAAACAATGGTCCCATACAGTAAGACATTGCAACACATTCAGCCACATATGCATGACTGTAACAATACCCTGCTCATACATTCATAGCCCAGCTGTGATTTGCCATACCCTAAGCATGGTCAGGACCATCCAGATCTCCTGAGTTATACACAACCTCATTGTCATCTTCATAGAGACACTCTGGGCAATCGTTGTAGATGTGGCCAGAGCATGAGCAAACTGCACAGTGTCATCAAGGGCAGCAAGAAGCAGGGTGACCAGACCCATTACAATAGTTGCAGTATTGACAAAAGCAATGATATTGGGGGTGGCCTAGGGTCCACTGCAAGCAAATAGGACATTGGTAGTGAGGGCAGACACTGCAAAGGTGGCCTCATTGGTGACCCTGGTAACAAATTGGAGTGAGGGAGTCTAACAAGGGGGAGACTGGCATAGCCAGTTCCTGCTCAATAATCCCATCTTCATCATCAGTGATACTGTTGCCAATGGATGGACAAGGAGGAGGTATACGATGAGGGGGTGGAGAGGTGAGGCATGAGGCCAAAGTGGGAGAGGTGGAAGTGACTGGCGAGACAGATAAGTAGGCTAAATAAAGGGTGAGAGCTGATTCTCTGTAGGTTTCTTGTTGTTCAGGAGAAAGGGATTCGAAGATGGGGTGAAGGATGAAGCAGATAGAGGAGGAATCGAGACACATGATGTAGGAATTGAACCCATGATGATGGAGGAGATCCAGCACTGAGGTCCTAATGCCATCCAATCCCAAGAATAGGAATTCTTCAAATTCAACAAGGAGATTCCTGGGGCAGCTCTACAACAGAGATTTTGTACAGCAAAGAGATGAGAAAAGATGCATATGAGATGTTGGGAAGTGACATCCTCAGCAAATAGGGTGCTGCATTCTAGGGAATATATTACAGTAGGGGAGAGGAGAATGAAAGTATACAGGATATGGCAAGCAGCTTCAGGGAGTAAAGAAGGGTTGACTTGCAGACAGAAAAGTGGATGTAGGTACATAGAAGTGGAACTGAGGAAAGAGTCAAACAAGGAGTGAGATTCAGACATGGCATGGGTGTTGATGGAAGTATTCAGGATGATAGACCAGAAGGATAATGATGAGGGTGAAGACTAAGAGGGCAAGAGCGAAGGATATTAGTAGGGCAAAGAGGCACCAGGTCTGCGGCTCCATGGTGACTATCAGGGAAGATGATGGCATAGGTATTTGCTTAGCAGAGCAGTGGCATTAGTGAGATTGGATGGTGGTTTCCAAGTATTTTCAAAAGAGGGATATCCCTTCCATTTGATCAGGAACTTTCATCAGAGTCCCATTCCTCAATGGCCAAGTATTGCCTCCACTTCATATTGTTCTTCCCCATCAATCTGATCTAGTGGAGATAAGAGGAAGTTTGGACCATGTTCCAGAGTTTCTTGGAAGAGAGTGAGCAGAGAGGCATGGAAAATGTTGTGAATTTTTCAAGTAGGGGGAAGTTTAAGTTGGTATGTGACAGGGGAGAGGACCTTAGTGATCTTGAAGGGGCCTTTTCATTTTGGGGTGAGCTTGTGGAATGGATAGTGAAGTTTGAGGTTGGTTGCTTCTAGCCACACCTTATCTCCCAGTTTCCAGGGGTGAAACTTCATCATGATGCAGCATTTCATGTAGCATTGGAATTCATGATGGGCAGAGAGGGCTTCACTTTGGGCTTTATCTAGAAGGGTCAATTGGTCGGAAACTGCAGGTAAGAAGGTTTTTCCCAACAGGGGTAGGCATGGGGTTCATATCCCATCATCAGGGAGAATGGTGATTGTTTGGTAGAAGTATGAGTGGCAGAGTTATGGAAGAATTCAGCCATGGGGAGGAGAGAAGGCCATTGTTCAGGATGGCCTTGACAGAACAGGCATAGGTAGGTTTCTAATTCTTGGTTTAATCATTCAGTTTGTCTGTCAGTTTGTGGGTGGTAAGCAGAGGATAACTTTATGTCATATTGGAGCAGCTAGGCCAGTTCCCTGGCAAAAGCAGAGGCAAATTGTGGGCCTCAATTGGAGATGCAAGAATCATGGAGGCCAAACTGGGAAAAGATGTGTTTGAAAAATAATTGGGCAGTTTCTGCTGCATCAATGGATTTGGAACAAGGAATGAGGATCACCCCCTTAGTAAGCCCATGGTCGACCACAACCAGTACTGAGTCAACAGCATGTACAAGAGGGAGGCCAGAGATGAGGTTGACTGATATTTGCTGGAATGGTTGGGTGGCAGAGGAAGGTAGGGAGGTCAATGGAGGAACTGTAGGATGGGTGTTAACTTTGTATTGTTGGCAAGCAGCACAACCTCTGATATAGTTACAAATGAAGGTTGCAAGACCAGGCCACCAATAGTCTTTTGACAGTAAGTTGTGAGTGTGGAATAGGCCTCCGTGACCCCCTGCAGGGGACTCATGGATGGTCTTTATGAGGTCAGCACAACTGTCTTCAGGAATATAAAGGCAGTGTTGATAAAATAGTTTTCCATCAAGGAATTGCCAGTCAGATGGGGAGGATTGGTGAAAGAGGATGGAGCCATCCGCCAGGATGTCCAGAGCATGGGTTACCAGTGGGTCAGTGGAGGAAGAGGTCTGAATTTTGTTGGCAAGGGCCAGATCAATTACCACAATGGTGGAATGGAGGAGGATGGATGTGTCTACATTGTTGTCAGATGAATTTACTGACCCAGTGTGGGAGAGGGCATTGGCAGGGCCCATAGCAGACCTGGGGGTGACCTTCCAAATGATGTCAAAGTCTTGGAGGAAGAGAGACCAGTGGGCTTGTTGTCAAGAGAGTTTGTGGAAGGCCTTGTAGTACGACAGGTTTTTATGGTTGGTCATGATGGTGACTGGATGGGGGGCACCTTGCAGGTAATGTTGCCAAGCAGAGAGGGCTTCGATGACAGCAAGGAGTTTGCAATCATAAATGTTATAGTTGCACTGAGCATCAGAAAGGATAGAGGAGAGATATGCACATGGGTGGAGGTCACAATTGGTGTCCAGCTGCATGAGTACAGCACTCACCACATGTAGCAAGGCATCTGACATGATGGTGAAGGGTCATGTGGGGTCAGGTAGGAGCAATATGGGTTCTTGAGTAAACAAGAACTGAAAACAACAGAATGCAGCATCTTGGGCAGGGCACCACATCCAAGGTTCTTTGATGTGGGTGAGCAGGTTTAGTAGTTGGGCAAGGTCAGAGAAATTTGGGATAAACTTGCAGTAAAAATTACAAAATCCTAGGAATGAGTGTACCCCTTTGACTGTAGTGGGGGGGTTCCATTTGGTGATCACTTCCACCTTCACCAGATCCATGTGGACCCTCCCTCCACCAATGATCATACTGAGGTATTCAATCTCAGAGGTTTCGAACATACATTTTAAGGGCTTAAGAATAAGGTTGTGCTCTCACAGTCACTGGAGAACCAGTTTGGTGCAATGTTGATGGAGGTCAAGGTCATCCTTTATGGTAATGCCCAGGTCATTCATATAAATCTTTAGCCATCCTTTTGTGCAATAGTCAGCAAAGATGTGATTCATGAATGCTTGGAAGGTGGGGGGGGGAGTTACACATGCCAAAGAACATGACAGTTGGCTCAAAGAGACCTTTTGGGGTGATAAACACTGCTTTTCATTGATCTTCTTTTTTGATTTGGATGTTGTTATAGCCCTATCATATATCGAACTTGGTGAAGATGTTACAGTCCTTCATATCATCAATGAGGTCAGATATGCAGGGGAGTGGATATGCGTTTTTGACCATGTGTTTGTTAAGATAACAATAGTCCTGGCAGGGGGGGAGGGTTCCATTCTTCTTAGGCATGAAAAAGAAGGGGAAGGCTTGTGGGGATTTGGAAGGGATGATCCTTCTAGTGGCTATATTCTCAGCTACAAAGGCCTTGCAGGCAACTTGTTCAATGGGGGAGAGGGAGTAGGTTTTGGCAACTTTGGGAATGAGGGTATCTTTAAGTTCAATCACATGGTTGAACAAGCAATGGGGGGAAAGAGACTCTGGGGTTTTGTCCATTAATACATCAGCAAACTGTCTATAAGCCTTGGAGATTGGGGTGGTCTCCTTCTGGGCAGAGGTAGCGAGATCAGTAGAGATAGTGGTTCTACAGATGGACTCTTCTCTAAGTCATGCCTCTCTGGTTCACAGATCCTCCCTGATCTGTTTATCTGGATCAACGTTGAGTCAGCAGAGGAGATATCTAGTTGGGACAGAATCGAAAGTTTTATGGGGGGGGCAATTGAGGGAAATGGACACCTTTTCTAAGGTCCAGTCAATCCTTGGGTTGCAAGTGTGTAGCCAAGGCATTCTCAGAATGATCTGTCCCTGGCCTAACTTTGCAACCATGAGTGATAGGGTTTGTTGATCATTTGCTAGGCAAAGGGTTATAATTGCCTTCTTGCAGATGGTGCTGGCGGAATTTTTTGTTCCATCCACATTGTAGGCATGGAGAGGTTGGGGAAGACATCTGGTGGGGGGGTGGAAGTTTTGGAGGAGAGATGGGTCAATAAAATTTTCCATTGCTCCACAGTTGACAAGGGCAGTAGTTTTGATGGTTTCGACTCCATGAGCAAGCATAACAGGGATTCTGATTGCTTGTTTGGGTTTACTAGATACAAGTATAGGAGCCAGTGTATAAGAGGAGGACATCAACACAACCTCTTGTTTCAAAAATCCTTGTCAGAGGGAACCATTTCTATTTTCACAATCTCTTCTCCTTGGGGTTCTTCTTCATCCTCATAACAGGCTTTGAGGACAGCAAGGACTTCAGCAGGGTTCTTTCCTTTTCCTTTCAGCATGCAGATATAGGCTGTAAGGTCTGAGGTGGGAGGGGGTGGAGCTTTTATTGCTCTGATCTGAGCTGGGTTGCAAGGGGGGCATGGGGGCAGTATAGTGGACATAGAAGCAGGGTTGCAGGGGTGGTTTCTGGTGGAGCACCCTGGCTTTTTGCAAATAAAACAGAGTCAGTTTTTCAAACACCTGGCTTGTTCTACAGGGGAAAGATTAAGTGCATCAATATCCATGGCATTGGGATCCTTCAGGGCAGGGGTTCTATTACTCCCTCCTATAAATGCTCTGATGCCCTTCTTCAGCATGTTCCTGGCATCATATGTGTCATGGGCAGTCTGAGCTTTGTCAATCCACTCCTTGAGGGTAGTGGAACAAGTTTCCTCAAGAAGGACTTTGTCGGCCAGGTGAGGTTTGATTTCCATACTGATGTAATACATTAGAGTGTTCTGGTCAGTAATTCCAGAGAGGGCAGCAGCAGCTTGAAAATTGGTGATATACTCATGGAACTCATCAGTTCGTTCCCCATCAATGCTTGTTCCATTCTCCTGTTTGAGAGAGAGAAGTTTTTGATGAGTACAAGCTATGCAATTATAAGGGAAAAATGTGGTGGTGAAATCAGCAGCAAGTTTGTCAAAGGTTTTCTCAGTTTGGGCAATGCTAGTGTCTTCAAGTTTGTCAAACCATTTCTCCAAGAAAGTGGCTCCTTATTCAATGCTCATCTTGTTGAGCATATTCATGATCTTGGTCTTTTCATTGTAGACCTCATCATTGATAGTAAAGTATGCCTTCATGGCTTTGATCCATTGAGGAGCTTCCTTGAATTTTCCCAAAAAGTCCATGAAAAGTCCTACATGGATTTCCTTTGGGGTCAGGGCAGCTGGGTTAGACATGGTGAGTCCAACAGGTGGTGGTGACAGCGGTGGGGGAGGTGGTTGTTGGCTGGGCAGTACAATAGCAATGGTCCCTAACAGCACAGGAACAAGTTGTCCAGAGGATGTGGCTGGTGGTTGAGATCCTGATGGCACAGAGGTCTCAGATGAGCTTGGTGCAAAAACAGATGTGGCAGTGGGGGTGTTGGGAGTTCAGCAAGGGGGAGGAAATGGAGATCCTCTAGTGGGGTGAGTCAAAGGTCCAGCAACTCTTCAAGGGAAGGAGAGGTCAACTGGCAGGCAGGCAGTAGCCCACTGTTCCCTTCTGGTGAGCAGTGAGGAAGAGGGTTCTCTGGAAGGATGGGTAGAGGGGACATCACTGTCAGAGTTGACATCTTCCTCTTCTTCAGGACATTGACTCCAGATGGAGCAAAGAGCCCAATCAATAGTTTCCTTTATGATGGGGGGGTATCTCCCTGGAGAGGAAGGAGGTAGGAGGAAGCTAGTTCTTTTGTTACACTAATGTGTCAGCACTAGCCGAAACTCAAACTGAAGTAACTACACAAGGGAATGACACCCTTGGATCTTGAGTAGACACTCAGTCAGTTCACCCAGAATGACTGGAGGCAAAGAACTGATGCTTGTATTGCATAGAACTAGCTTAAGGTACAAAGCAGTCAAGATATGAGTATATATACTAAGAGGAGATTGATGACTAAGGAGAAGAGAAAGCTCAAGAACATTCAATGTATGAGTAAGGGAACACATCACCACCAAGGGAGAGATGTGGTGAGAGGAGGTGCAGTCTGAGATGAGATTCAGAGGTGAGAGATGAAAAAAAGACAAAAGGAGAGGAAAAAAGAAAAAACATCAGCATACAAGGTAGGTATAATGATAAGAAAAAGAAACAAACAACAGACCCATACAGCAAGACATCACAACACATTCAGCCACATATGCATGACTGTAACACTGCTCCTTCACAACTTGCTCTACCTGTGTCCTGTCAGCCTTGTTTGCTCACAAGTAAGGGTGACTCACTCTGGCTGCCACCTTGGCCTCTACCCTGTGCCTCACAGCCTCCTTCTCAGCCCTCCTGGCCTCCTCCACACATCTCCACTCCTCTGCCTCCTTCCATGCCTTTGCTCAATGTCTTTGTTCTGCCACCTTCACATTCCAAAGGTCATCATCATTGTCAGCATTCTCTGCTAAACACACATCTTCCCAGTTGGTGATGTCACTAAGGTCAGACATGATAGTTTGTAGCTGAGGAGTTAACCTGCAGTCCACCCAGACTTTATACTGCACAGGTAATTGCACTTCACCCAAACTCTGACAATCAACAGTGTCATGTAACCCTCAAAGGCCTTTAGGGGTTCAGGCCTAAGAGGGGGATACTGTCATATCCCAGACTTACAAGTTCATCTCTAGTCCATCTGGACTAACTCTGCTATGACCTCTGGTCTGTTTTCCTGTTTCTCTCCTAGATATACTACTCAGACTCTGACCTTTAGTAAACTATTATGATGCTCTTTGTGTTCTAACTCTGTCACTCATCTTCTTACATTCCATTCTCTGCTTACTCAGAACTCCATTACCAATCAGCACAGCTCCAAGGCTGCACTCTAGTTCCCTCCCATGTCACCTCTGACCAGGGCTCTGAGTTTGTATCTCACTTCTTCAGATCATTAGGTAAAGTGCTAGGCATGTGCCTCCACTTCACCTCTGGATATCATTCAGAAGGTGATGGACAAATGGAACATGCTAACCAGATGCTAGAGCAGTACCTTCAGATTTACTGTAATTATCAACAGGACAACTGGTTAGATCTCCTGCCTCTGGCAGAGTTTGCATACAACAATGCTTCAAGTGCTACTACTGGAGTATCACTGTTCTTTGCAAACAAGGGTTACCACCTGAACTTTTCCATTTACTCCAACTGTTCTCTAACCTCCTCCTCAGCATCCACTTATGTTGCTGACCTTGAACAGTTACACAAGTTTCTCTGATCAGAGATGCTTGCAGCACAACACCACTATCAAGGCCCAGCCAATGCCAAGCATAGCCTAGCTCTGGACTTCCATGTCAGAGATCTGGTATACATGAGGGCAAAATACTTTCACTCTACTAGACCTTTTAAAAAGCTTTCTAAGAGAAATCTGGGACCTTTTCCTATCATTGCCCAACTAGGTACACATTTATTTACATTCTGTCTCCTTGATTCTCTCTGATCTGTTCACCATATTTTTCATGTCTCTCAGTTAGAACATTCTACTCTAAATACTATACCAAACCATGACCTGCCTCTGATTGAGGTGGACAGAAAGCTGGAGTATGAGATTGCAGAGATCCTTGACTCCAAGATCAATTGGAGAAGGCATCACTGTCAACTCCTGTATCTGGTGTGTTGGCTCAGTTATGAGGAAACTGATGAAGAGACCTCCTGGCTTCTTTGACACAGAGTTGGGGAACATGATGGAACTTATCTTAGACTTCCACTGGAGGTACCCCAAGAAACCCAGACTGCTGCCCACTCCATAAGGAGTCATCTCCAGTCACTCCTCTTCTTGCTTTCTTTCCTTACTTCCTTACTCTGTTGATTTTTCTGATCTTTGCTCACTCTTGTCTTTCTCTTGATCTTTAACAAATTTCTTACTATATTAAAAGAAAAAGACAAAAAATCAACAAAAAAAAACAAAACTCTATATACCACTACCTACTCCTCCACTTTTTCTTCTTCATCCTCTGATCTGTCTTCCTCCATGTCTATCTCCATCTCCTCCTCCATCTCTGTCTCCTCCTTCTTCATTTCCTCTATCTGTACTCCTACTTGTACTCCCCTCTTCTCCATTTGCACCCCTTTCCCTTCCTTCTCCTTCTCTTCTTCTTTCCCCTTCTTCTTCAGGATGTCAGTGATCTGCTTGACTGCCTTCATGATCTGGTGAAAGACCCAGAGGTGCTCCTTCTCCACAGTCCCCTTTTCCTGCAACAACCCTGTCACCAAGATCTTCATCACAGGGCATGGTCTCTTTCTCCATTCTCCTTTGTGCAGCAACCCCTCCTCACCCTTCCACTTGTAGGGCACATGCTCCTGTACATACCACATGCAGGTGGTCCCCTTTGTCCTTGGGGGTGACAGCATGCATTCCACCTTCCACACCATGCACCAGTTACTTGGGTCTGCCTCCCACTGTTTCTGCTTCCTTTCCAATGTCCTCCACTCACTCCCACTTTCTTCCAAGTTAGTGGGCTCAGCACACACCTACTGTTGTGTTAGTATCCCTACTGCATGTCATGACTTTTGTTGCACACCTTTCATTTTCCCTTGGCCTCCTGCTCTCATTGCTGACATGCCTCCTCCACCTTCTGCACCCACTCTGCCTTCACCCATGCTCACTCCTCCTGCTCCTGGTGCCATCACTTTGGCCTTGCACCATTTCTGCACTGCTCACTTTTGCTCCAGCCTCTGAAGCTGGGCCCAGAGCTGGGCCTCTTGCTCTTCAAGTGTTGGGGCTGGGGAGGGGTACTTGTTGCTGCTGCCAGACATGGTGGTGGGGTTGGGATGAGTTGTGGTTGTAACTCCAATGATGGTCCATCCTCCTTTTACTCCAACATGGCTAATTTCAGACTCTGCCTGGTAAGTGACTCCATCCTATCCACCTGTCCATCCTCTCCACAGGGGCTCAACTACCTCCTCAGATTGGCTCTGGACTGGACCTACCACTTACCAGTGCTTCAAAGGCTTAGCCTTAACAGGAGGGCACTGTCATATCCATCCTCCAACCCCTATGTCACCTCCTCCATTACATCTCTGGCTATCTCCACCCTCACTACATTCATATCCTTGTCTGCTCCTTCACCCTACATCTCAGAGTTCTGTCACTTGTCATCAGAGTGCCCCTATCTCAGGCTAAGAGTACCAGGACTTGTCATTCCTTACATTTGACAGGTGCCATGCAGCATCAGTTGCCATTGTATCACTTCCATATGCTTCCCTGC
>JBBPJY010000375.1:4918-17517 GCA_038088975.1 Xerocomus cyaneibrunnescens
CTCTTCCATGGGTAATATATGAGGTGTGGGTGAGATCTCTGACAGATGGTGTAGAACACCTGTGACTCCGCGCGTTTCATCGGTACTGTATCAGTACTTAATTAGTTAGGTCCGGAAGCGTCACTAAATGGGTGTGTTTCAACATAATAGGTAATCGTTACTAGGAACTCCGCTAGTCTTCACACCGCTTCACACCCTGGGCTTCATTCGACGACTCATTATCTCTGGTAAGGGCTCGACGATGTTCCGCCTGGCAGCAAAGAGTGCATTTGAACCCCACACTACATTTCGAGGAGCACAGCGCCCTATTTCAGTTCAGGTAGCGCACGTGCACTCCCAAGGCTGTTATGCTAAGGACATGCGGCAGTCGTTACTTCATGGGTCACCAGATGCTCGGAAGGCACGCGAAATTGAAGTACAGCAGCATTCGCGGCTCGTTGCGAGAGGCAAATACGTTCACGGTTTCGAAGGTATGAACTCTTAATGTACGTTAAAATCGACGCATATGATGATTGCGTAGTCCATCAAGTGAAGCCTGATTCAATTGACGAGTATAAGGCAGCTGCGTGCGTGGTCTCTAGCAGAGTCCAGCTGCCAATAAACTCATGTTTGTTGGTAGCGAAAAGTACTATGCGGGCATCAAGGACGACCCACGGCTACATGTGAAGTTGACAGGCGGTTGGGAGACGTTGGTCGGCAACCAAGACACGTTTGGTGAGTAGATTTCATTGGGCATCACAGGGGGTTGTTCACTCATTTACTTTAACCTGCAGTCCATATACTGGAGTATGAGAACTATGCTGGTTACGACAAGACAGTGGAACTTATTAGAAATTCGGAGGTAGTGCCCTCTGACTCCTTCACTCTACTCGTGCATGATTATTCCCCTTCAGCACGCCAAATCTTACAGGGCACTTCTTCCCTTCGCAACCTCCCGTTCTACCCAACTTGCTCAAGAATTTGCGTTCTTTCCTACCGCACCACCACATGCTCAGGGTGGTGTTTTTGAACTCCGGAGCTACCAGCTGAAGCCCGGTACTCTTTTGGAATGGGAAAACACCTGGTATCTTTTTTATATCTCCCAGGTATCACGTTGAGACTGATCGGTGCCGCCAGGCGGAGGGGTATTGAAGCCCGTCGTAAATTTGTCGCACCAGTCGGAGCTTGGTTTTCGCAGATTGGAAGACTCCACCAAGTTCACCACATGTGGCAATACCCGTTAGTGAGAGTCTAACCTTGGGTGGGAAACTGTTCTCACAGTCGTATTAGGAGCCTTGAAGCAAGGAAAGAAACGAGGGAGAAGGCCTGGCAGATTGACGGATGGGCAGAGACGGTCTCCAAGGTAGCTTGCTCGTTGTGTGTAAGAGTTGAATGGCTGATGATGCCACAGACTGCCCAACTCGCCAAAGATATGGACTCCTTTATATTACTTCCTCTCCCGTACAGTCCTCTTAAGTAGGGGGGTATATCGTTTTAATTCCGCTCCGCTCCGCCTTCCTCTTATTGGTGTGGATGAATCTGCAATTGTTTTTATACTTTCACGTACAGTGATTAGTGTATCGATATCCTTTTGAACTTGGTGTGCTAAGTCTACGCTATTGGAGCCCACTATATTGTCGAGCCTGATGTATAGCTTGATCGACGTCTTCGCGAGTCAGGGGCTGAAAGCTCACCGTGCGAGGATTCTACCAAGATCGATGTGCAATTATTAGTCACCCGAGCCGGTGTACCGAGAGTTAAACGCGCTTAACGAGTCACGTCCTACCATCATGTCGACAACCCACTGGCATGGATCCGAGCACTCAGGGGAAGAATCAAACCAGGACTCTTTGTCAAGCCGAAAAAGAAGTAGCAGGGGTGAATTCAGTAATCCTTTGCCTCCATCTTTACTGCTGAAATGCCTTATTTATTAGCCTGCGATCAGTGTAGAAAGACCAAGAGCAAGTGCGAGCCATCCAGCACTCCGGGAACTTGCAAGAGCTGTGTCCTTGGAGGCAATGGTATCTCTACCTTCCGCTGTTCTCGTTTAAGCCTGACGATTTCTTTTTTTCTCAGTCTGTACCTTTCTAGGTAAGCTTTTCCTCAGACGCCGGAGATGGACCCACACCGAGTTTCGTAGGCCCCAGCTACAAGCGTGGTCCTCCGAAAGGATACATTCAAGCTATTGAACAGCGATGGCATCAGGTCGAGTCACTGCTCGGGTCATTGCTTGCATGTCCAGACCGTCGTGTACAGGACTTGTTAGCTGATATCCGACAAGACGAATTAGCCAGGGAGATATTGAACAGAGTAGATACCGGTCCATTTGTGCGCTCGCACCCTTTTTCGCATCGGCGTCGCAACTAACGCAAAAAATCAGGGACCTTCAGGACGTCTCTCTCAACCTGCGGGTGCTAGCAAAGAAGATATATTTGCTTGTATCTTCCGGAGCAACGAGACTTCTCGCGATGCTGCACGATCTAGGCGCCAGTCACGCATATCACGAGAGATTGTTTCTTCTTCGAGAGGTAATTGCCTCTATCTTACCATTCAAAGCGAGTTTTTGTAAACATGCACAAAGATAGTGCTTCGTCGAGCATGCCAACTGCTGAATGGCAAGACCGTTTGGCTGCTCGCTTGTCTAGGGACATCTCGGAAAATCCTCACGGTACTCGCACTAAACAGTCACCTTCACGTGCATTCGGCGGGGCTCCTTTGCCACAACGCCGACGACTTGATGAATCAACCCTTGGGGCGGATCCAAGTCATCCAAATTGGAACGAGATGTACACTATGGAGACGTCGTCGGGTGAATTGACATTTTCAATGGTTCCGCAGTCCAGTCAATTAATGTCAGGTATTCCAGATTCGGCAGAGACTGATGAGTGCGCGACTGCATTTGGACAACTATCGTTGGACGAGAATCGAGAGGTACGCCACATGCGGTTGACGTTATGATTTGCTCACCGAGTTCAGGTCCGATATCATGGGAAAGCATGTGGTCTCCACTTCCTCATTCGAAACGATCGTGTACATACTCGTCTTGATGGAGGAGTTTGGTTGTCATCTATTTTCTATGTAATCTACTGGACACTGATCCCACTTTTGTACAGGAGGCTTCCAATGGCGCGCTTCTGGCCGTCCGCCAAGGTAGACAAGTCTGCTTTGTCGCCAGAAGCTGATATTCCTGTTACATTTCCTCCTGTCGAGATGCAGGATCGACTACTTGGCTTATACTTCTCGTATGCTCATCCAATATTTCCTGTTATCCACAAGGCCCGTTTTTTGCGAGAGTATAATGAGTGGTAAGGTTCATTCTGTGATTTCGTTGAACTCAGTTCCTCACATTTCTGCACTGCAACAGGAAAAAGTTGGTTAATATTACATGGCTATTCCATGAAAATAATGCTTACGCATGAAGCAGCGGCAATCTAAGTCCACCGGGCTCAGACGGTAATTCCCCATTATCCGCCCCAGAACCGTCGCAGACTGTCAGTAAATTATTACTTCTGTCGATGTTTTCCGTTGCTTCTCGCTACCTCGATGAGCGTGCTTCAGAGCCTGCGGACAAAATATGGGATGACGGCTGTGATTACCTTACCCAAGCAAGAAATCTCCTTGGTATGGTGAGATTGTCTGTATGGTTACTATATTGACCCCATTTCTGTTTGTTAGCGCAATTGTCACACAACTGTCGAGTATCAACCTGTCAGGCGCTACTTCTACTAGGACATCGCGAATTTGGAATTGGTATGATCTTCTGGGGCGTTCGTCGTCTGTGCTGACCTAGCTTTCAGGGTCTATGGAACAAGGATGGCTGTACATCGGTGCGGTGATATCGGTCACGTGTCTGTCTTGCATCTTAACATCCTTTTATTTTCAAGGAATGGCTATTAGAATGGTTGGTTTCATACTCTACCACCTAGTCCTCAGCCTATTAAATGATAATGTAGGCGGTAGACCTAGGCCTCAATCGCGCAGCAGATAACTGGCAGTTGAACGGAAGGAAGATATTCTCTGATGAAGAAAACCAAGAGAGGAAACAGATATGGTGGGCTTGTTGCATTGCGGATAAGTGCGTCTCTCTATCCAATATGATCGACTCAGCTCAAACTTTCGAACTGAAGATATAGCTCCACTTATATGGGTTCGTGTGAGCTCAAGATTCGCGCGGTGAATAATTGACAATACTCCGTTAGGGCGTCCAATAAGCATTGGCGAGAATGATTTCGACACATTGCTACCGGATGCGGAAGAGGTGAGCCCTACACATCTGGAGTGCTGATGTTGACTAGCTCTACAGTATGAGGATGACTCGCATCTGAGCCATCGATTCAGCTCAGTGTTACACCAGTCTTTATCGACTGTCTTCATCATGCGATGCTTTCGGGTTACTTCGTCGCTCTGTTAGTATTTGCACACATTCGCCATTGGTCGCCATTCACACCATAACTTGTTTTGCTTAGCCGTGATCATTGGGTCGATTGTGTCATCAGTTTATCCAGTCAAGTCCTCGAAGCACAGCTCCAGACGGGCCGTCTTGAGTAACCTGGAAGCTCGTCTGGACCAATGGTACCTTGACCTACCTGATGACCTCAGATATGACCCTGCCAGCAAAAGAAATACACCACCAGCCCCCGTTTTGTACATTAATATTAAATATTGGTCCGCTGTATTGCTTTTGCACAGAGCCTTGTAAGCAGCCTTCCTTCGCCCAAGGCAAGTCACTGATATTTACTTTTGGCATAGTATACCAAACTGGAAAAGGTATGACTTTGATTAGGTACATACGGGGTATGTAAGCTCATTTCTTCAGCTCTGGGTCAATACTCCCAAATCCACCTCCTGGCCCCAACACAGCATCACTGAAAGCCTTCGACCTATGTCAAAGTGCTGCAACTTATATTAGTACTATTGGTAAGTATTACAATTTATCTTTGAGGTTCCAGCTAAATGCGATTCAGTGACAACATACCACGATTGCTATAATATTAAACGTGCTTCGTCTTTTCTTACGCCATATATTCTCAGTGCAGGGTGAGCTACTTTGACCCATAATATTTCGATGCCATCTTACCTTGTGTTCAGTATCATGCATATCGTGACGCGTATGTACTAGGTTATACGGATCTATCGCATGCTTACCTTTACCACTGAAAGTGACTCTACGACCATCAAACGTGCAGGCTTACCTCGGGCTTCAGCAGTTGTTGACTGCGCTGAGAAACATGCAAGTATGTACATGCCACTTTCTTGTGTTACGTGTATTCTGGACTTGCCTCATACATGCGCAGACGACTTGGCCCAATGCAGCTAGAGCAAGAGACTTGCTTCATGGCGCAAAGGTCCAGGTAGACAGCAACCTTACCCCCATGTTGCAAGGTCTTGATAGGCACAAACGAGGTGCCGACGATGCATTTGGGAGAGAGAAAAGTTCGGACTTCCTTCAAAGAGAGGCGTTTGGTGACTCTGGCTCAAAAGCACAGATGACTTCTAACACAGGGATCCAGGATATCAGCACTCGCATGATGGCGCACATGTTGGGGCTAGATATTCCAGGAATCGAACCATCAACGTCATATTATCCTGGTTATGAATGGTGGCCTCGTGCGACAAATATTGTGCACGCACCATATCAAGCGTCTTCCGGGACGAATGCAACAGACTCGCAGTCACTGATGAACGCGAACTATCCGGCTGCCCAAGGTGATTCTGGATGGAGAGTTCCACCAACGAGCTATTCGTACGAATTCCATGGTTCTTCGAATAACTATCGTATGTAACGTCTTGTATGGAGGTTCAATGGATCTTGTATTGTAAACTAATTTGATTATGTAATTACTTGGACCCACAATGACAGCGCGACGCCTCGTATTTATGAAGCAACCATCTCAATGCCACCCAAGGATGTCCAGCATTCAAGACTTGTTAAATCCTGAAGCATGCCTTTCTAGCCCTTGCGGGTTGGTTGGATTTATCTTTATTCATGTTTCTTCCATTTACCTTCTTTGTTCAGATCAACCGAACATAAATGGGAGGGGCAAACATCGCCTGAATCTACGTCGGATACAAGTGCAAATCCAATGATCCAAAGTAACTCTCCACTTTCAGGAAAACTCCAACACGGTGACCATCAACCACATCCCAATTGCCCAGACACCCTCGCCTGTCTCCCAGACACTGATGGGCGACCGCAACACACACTTCCTATTATTCTACGTTGTGCGATACTAGGAAGCGTCAAGAAGCGTTTAACGATAAGAGAGATCTATGCGGCCATGGAAGAAAAGTATGCATACTTCCGAAACGCTGGTCCAACGTGGAAGGTACGGTGGCTCCTCACTTGGAATCCCCCAGTCCTGATGCCTTACCCTTAGCAATCTGTTCGTCATCACCTGTCCTTGAACAGATTATTTGAACGACAACCTCGTCCAGTCACTGACCCAGGGTTTGGCTCCTACTGGACGGTGAATCTTTCTGCTCCCCCGGGTACGAAGCGGCCACGGAAGCGTGGACGAACGTCCAAGGCTATCCCCGGCCCCTCTCAGGTTGATCCAGCCCAATCAAACCTGCAGAAGAAACGCGGACGGCCACGAAAACCTCCATCACAAAGGGGAGCTTCCGCTGAGCCTAGCATGTTTGCTAGTTCACCTCCCTTTGTACCAGGGGTGATATCTTCTATACGAACGTACGATCACGACTCTGAAGAATATCGCGAAAGAGAAGGTGGCCCACACGACTGTAATGGCTCAGAAGACGAATACGAAAGCGAAGAAGACATGGTCATCCCACGTAACCACAACCCATCAGCGTCCGGCCTAGATGTTCTCGGGATCCATGAGGCTGCATCACGTCATTATGGTTCAGATAAAGGCCGCCGGGTGTACTCTTCCGCAGATGAAGGTGTCATCGATCGAATGCAGATAGAAATGGCTGGACTGCGACGACAAGCCGCTGATGCCATCTCAGTTTCTTTGCGAATATCAGATCAACTTGCCGAAGCACAGGCCGAAGCAGCTCGAAACAAGGCTGCGTTGAGGACGACAGAAAGTTTGTTGGAAGAAGAAGGAAGGAAAAGAAGAGAAGCCGAAAGGATTGCAAGTGAGGAGATTCGTTTGAGAAGGATTGCTGAGGAAACTGCTTTCCGACTTCAGAATCAGATGGCATAACAGAGGTGGGGAGGTTAATCCGGTGATGCATGTCAGTTGGTCTGGCCTTCGAGGGTCTTGCTTACGACTGAGCGCTGCATTAGATAGTAAGCATTCCCATACGTTTCACTATTTACGAGGATAGACAACGTCAACTCGATCGGTTGTATGGGCATATCTGTACTTACAAACAATACACGGTGTTTGACCCCCGGTTAATGGTCTCGTCTTTCACTATGAAGTGCGTACACTAGACCACGAGTCTGAGCGACTTGATGCTTACCCACTCAAAATTTCTCCGTGCAACTCTACTCAGGCTGCAGGAACAGCACCTGCATTCCCTCTATAATATGACTTGCCTCAGTTCAGCCTGGGTTGGCCAGTGAATTGATTCAGAAGCTGAATTCATGGACCCAGAAGTGATCCAGGTCCACTTCCTAAATTATGTAGACATAATTACGGTCGGTGGGCCATTTATTGATTTTCTTAGGGCACTGTATGCGTACTGGTTGGGTTAGTGTCATGGCTCAGTCATGGGAGCCCAGGACGGATAACCCGGGCCGGAGTGTTTGGTGCCAAACAACTTTTCGACGAAAACATCGACAGGGCTACAGCTTGAACCTTGAAACTGAGATGTCTGGTGATCAGAGGCCGAAAGCCAGAACCATGTAGGCTCTTCCAGTATACGAGGGATATATGTGGCTAATATGTTTGGTGATAGCTACAAACAGTTACGGACGATTGAGCCATTGCATACAACCGGTTCTATCGCAATCACCCTAGATGGGTCGAAGATCGTTACATGTCTTGCGGAAGAAGCGCTATTGACGGAACTGTCTAGTGGAGATTTACTTTGCCGGTTCTCGTGTGTGCGTCTTGCGCGTACGTTTCTTGCTTGTTATTCACTTAATGCCATAGGCATCTGAGTCTATCACGTCACTCTGTCTATCACCCTCCTACACCTTCCTCATAATATTCACAACACCTCCTTCGCTCAGACTGTACGACATTCCAGAAGTTTGTTCTGGCCAGGTCGTACAACCATTCCGAGTCGTTGCGCATGTCCACGATGCCCCAGTGCATGTTTGCACAGTTGACCCGACATCTAAGTTCCTTGCTTCTGGATCAGCAGACGGTGTTGTCAAAGTTTGGGACGTTTCTTCGGGACACGTTACGCATGTTTTCAAAGGACACGGAGGCATCGTCAGCGCTCTAAAATTCAATTTCCCCCAAGACCCATCGATCACCAGCTTGGCGAAGACTTTTCAGCTTGTGACTGCTTCAGTCGACACCCGGATTCGCTTGTTTGACTTGATGGCAACGTCTAGAAATGATCAGGATGCACTTCGGCCTATTACCGTTCTGGATGGTCACGTTTCCGTTCCACGAGGTTTGGATGTGACGCCAGATGGAAAATGGCTCATAAGTGGAGGAAGGGACTCGGTAGTCTTACTTTGGGATCTGTCAGCAAGTCCTCGTTCAGCCGATGGAAGGATCAGCAAAAGAAAAGGGAGAGCGACCGTGGTTGCCCCGAGTCTTTCCAAAACTGTTCCGGTAATGGAAAGTGTTGAAGCTGTAGGGTTTGTACACCCTGAGCTTAATGATTTCACTGCCAAATCCCCGAGGCTTCAATTCTTCACAGCTGGTGACAAGGGCGTCGTTCGTATTTGGGATCTTACAGAAGGATCTGTCATCTACTCGTTGGCTACAGACGGTCGGTCCAATGCTGTTGATCAGGAAGCGGAGAAGCAAATCATTGATGCCTTGTAAGTGATCACCCTTTCTTCTGAGCGTTCCTCATTGTCCTCGGAGGTTAGCTACCTCCCGACTGCGGATGTCATTGTTGCTGCACATGCGGATCAAAACATCTTCTTCTATTCCCTTAAATCCCGATCTAAAATTCGTCATATGGTTGGTTTCAATGACGAAATTGTCGACGCCATCTTCTTATCACCACTAAGCTCGCCTTCAAATCCTCCCGGTCACTCGGGCTCACGAGATACTCAGCTTGCACTCGCTACCAACTCTTCCCTTATTCGCATTTATTCGATGTCTAATCTAGATGCGCAAGTTTTAGCTGGTCACTCTGACATAGTGCTTTCTCTAGATCAAGGTCTGGGTGGACGTGTGTTCGCTAGTGCAGGCAAGGACAGGTCGGCGAGAATATGGGCTTTTGGGCAACAACCTAACGCTAATGGGTGGGGGTGCATCGCTGTCTGTGAAGGTCATACGGAGAGCGTCGGTTCCATCACTATGTCACGGGTGTACAATGACACCGACTCCCACCCTCGTTTTGTCTTCACTGGAAGCCAAGATCGAACGATCAAAATGTGGGGTTTGTCCGAACTTCCTTTAACGTTCACCGGTGTAGATCCAGTAAAGTGCCATAGTCTTACGACACATAAAGCCCATGACAAGGACATCAACTCTCTGGACATCGCACCCAATGACCAATTTCTTGCCTCTGGTTCTCAGGACCGCACTGCAAACGTCTACGAGATTTCCTATTCACCCGGCTCTGGGGAAAAACTCCCACGCGGTGAGATTAAGCGCTTAGGATGTTGCAAAGGCCACAAAAGAGGTGTATGGAACGTTAGGTTCGGGAAGACGGAGCGCGTATTGGCTACTGGGAGCGGCGATAAGACGGTCAAACTTTGGAACCTCGAGGACTTTACCTGCGTCAAAACATTTGAGGGGCACACTAACTCTGTTCTCCGGGTTGACTTTATTAACCACGGAATGCACCTGGTGAGTACTGGATCTGATGGCTTAGTCAAGCTATGGAGTGTGAGGGAGGAGGGGTGCGTGGCAACTCTCGACAACCATGAAGACAAAGTACGTGTTGGATTTTTAACAAGGAACTGACTCTGATGAGTCCTCAGGTTTGGGCACTAGCTATCAGTGCCGACGAGGCGACGATCGTCTCTGGAGCCGCAGACTCTGTGGTCACGTTCTGGCAGGATTATACAGAAGAGGAAGAAAGAGAAAGAGAGTCAAAACGCGCTGACCAACTACTCAGGTGAGAATATTCGTATTTTATCCCCATATGACTACATTCACGTACAGAGAACAAGACTTTATGAATTACCTTGCCATGCACGACTATCGGAGAGCGATTGAGCTTGCGCTTGCTATGCAACAGCCAGGAAGGCTTCTAGCTCTGTTCGGAGAAGTCCGGTCAGTCGCTTTGGAACAGGGACTGCAGAGTGATACATCCGTGAGCGGCAACCAAGCGCTAGATGAAGTTCTACGCACACTCTCAGGTCCGGACCTTTCCCTCCTCGTACGATATATCCGCGACTGGAATACAAACACGAAAACAAGTGGTATCGCACAAAGTGTCCTCTACGCTATATTGAAGTTGCGTCCCGCGGAAGATGTTCTCGAGGCTTGTGGGTATAGTTCTCCAGAAGGCATGCGGCATCCGACCGGGACTACATCATCATCCTTGAAGGATATCGTCGACGGTTTGATTCCTTATACTCAACGACACCTCACAAGACTGGACCGATTGGTTCAGGAAAGCTTCATCGTGGACTACATACTGAACGAGATGGATGATGGGCTATTCGATGGGACAGACGGGGAGATCATGAACGTCGACGCCTCTGAGTACCACACCAGTTAAAAGTACATTACAAGACCCACTGTAATTCATCACACCAAAGCATTTGGACCTCTATCGCGACACACCCGCCCCAGCTGACATCCCATCACCCCGTTGAAGAGAAGCACCCACTCGTTGTTTTCAATGGTATCCAATGATAAAGTGTGCTCCTCAGCCTCGTAAATGCGACCATTGTCCAGCAACCACCGTCGGAATACACCGGCTATGCAGCCCACTGTCAGTGGTGGGGTGACCCAGTTCCCGCGGCGATAGAAAGCAACGTTGCAGATCGACGACTCCATGATCACTCTTGAAGGGCTGAACAAGATAACGTCATCCGGATGATTTGGGGTACTATCGGGGGAACGGGGTGCACCAAGCGGGGGCATGCCAACGCGCACTCGGGCATCATCGTACGGCTGTCTGTCTGTGGTTTTCATGGAGACGGTGCCAGAGGTTGACTGGGTGTCGACACAAACGGAGAGTATCGGATCAAATTGAGTATGGGTGTCCACATCAGGATTGAATCGGGACCCTGCCGTCGGATCATAACGCAATGGCTGGACTGGGAAGGCGGACGCTGTGATGTCCCCAGAGGGTGGGTAGACGACGCGTATCTACAGTGTAGAGAGCCAGGTTAGTGCTACAACGGACTAGAGTTGGAATTACCTTGAGAGGAGCCTTTCCGTCTGGACCATTGACCCTGCGGACAGTACAGTCGCAGATACTTTTGAGTGCTGTGTAATCGAGGGAAGTGGAGACTGTCCAGCGGCTGAGATGGGCCGAGGAGAGAAGACGGTCGAGCTGGTATGCGAGCAGGAGATATGGCGATGGAGTGCCGTTTGGTGCATTGTTCCACTCGAATCCCTCCAGCCAGGGGTCGAATCTCGTCGTGCAGAGCAGCGACATCGCTCCTGTGTCATGTGCCAGGTCACACCTTGTCACACCCGTATAAATGGACTACGCGTCAGCTGCGGTCTCCCAATCCCCCCCTTTGCAGCAAACCATGTTCACCATCAAGGCAACATACAGAAACGAGACTCGCAGGTTCACCTTTCCAGAGTCTGTTCTCTTTCCTACATATGAAGAGCTCCATCACCAGGTTTGTTATCTCGTGCTGCTTGCTCGCCAGCGGCCGGCGCTCACCCACACCCTAGCTTTATCGAATATTCCCTATCAGCCATAATTATTATCTATCTAGCCTTATTTTCTCTCCAGACGCATGCAAACCGGGTCGCATTTTGATCGGCAAGGAAGTGCATGCTGCTGAGGACTACGACGCTCGTGTAACTCCTTTGCGTCGTCTGTGGCCCAATCCTTTGCTGCGATTCACCATCTTCGACGAAACTCCGCACAAGGCGCCAAACGGGGCCTCACAAAGGTTGTCGCTGTACAGCGCTCCTACTACTACCGAGCCCACGTCCAAGTTGCCATCTCCTATTGTGCCCTGCCACAATGGTATATTGCCTCTGAGCCCACATTCATCCATTCCACCCCCACCCTCCCAGCCATTTGGTACCTGTGTTCTTCCTCCACCACCTGCATGCAAGGTGACCCCTCCTCTCCCACCGATATCCTTTTTGACGTCCGGCAAATCTTGTTCCCGAGCTTATGAATGTGCCACGACGGGAACTGCGCCTTGCTGTTCCATCACGAAGGGAAAGGCAGATATACAAGCCTTGTTGTCCTCATTCAAAGAGGACCTAGAACATATTCTATGCAGAACGCTGGGAATTGATGTCGTGGAGAAGTCATCGGTCTCAAACGTTGACATCTCCGGTGTCGGTGTTATTCCGCCTCAAACGGAGATTCCACCTGTCAGCGCCAGTGTAAATACTTCGTCTCGATGGTGCTTTGTCTGCAAA
>JBBPJY010000376.1:0-20493 GCA_038088975.1 Xerocomus cyaneibrunnescens
GATGCGAATAGACGCTAATAGACTGCGCTATGCAAAGATTGCCCTTGCCATTTCAAGACGAGCTACACGGTAACGAGTTGTCTCGTTTACCCGTCAGAATAGCTAGGAAGTATGATCTTGTCTTGGCGATGCTCATATATCCATCGAGCTCTGTGTAGTAGCAGCTTGTATCTCAACGCTATCATGACGACAAGCATATGCGATAGCGCTGCCCTCTTGGCAAGAACTGAGGCGACAGGCTGTGCCAAAAGTCTTGGCGTTGGAACTTGAAGGCACCGTATATATCATAACAGCCGCGCAAACGTATCCATGCACACATCAGGTGACATGCTCACTCGTCAACACCAAATTCTCCACAACACAAGACGTACCATCCTCCCTTTCAGGTCCATGTTGCTGTACAGGAGCTGACGGTAAGACGGATGCCGGGCCAGATGACGGTGGGTAAAGGAGGGCGATCAGCCTGAATAATATTTTGTGCATAGAAGACCACTGCTGGTGTACACGGTCGCAATTTTTGCAGTGGTGGATATGATTTGAAATAAATTTGTCCATGTGGGCAGTTTCTGCCAGACCATTGGGCATGCTAAATGGTCGTGAAATCAAAAGAGCCGGAGTCAGAGTATATTCATCGTCATCTGGTTTATAGCAAGAGCAAGTCAAACGAAACTTCCATACACCACTTTCAAATGCCATACATTTCCCTATCATTTAATTATGTACTGCCAAAGTCGCCTTTATCTTTTTCCATACTCTTTCAATCTAGTCATACACGATTCAGGTTGGTGATGTATTTCCCTCCAAGTGGAAGCTTGTACACAAAGTTGGGGCTTCCTAACACTATCACTTCGATTAGCCCATGACCTCACACAGGAGAAACGTAGGCAGAAACGCACCGGCAGGTTCCTGTCTGGTCCGCAGCAGAACTCCGGGCATCCTTCAACTGCTGGCACGGAGGGAGAGGCAGAAACAAGGAGGGCGAGAGCAAGAAGGGCCAATACACGAACGAACATGCTTTTTCCTTTCGAACAAGACATCGTTGTGCAGCGTAGAAGAGGGCAAGTGCAACGAGGAGATAACAGACTGGGGTTTCTGCTTGAAGCTGATCCAGGTGGCTCCTTATATCTCAGTGTTGCGACCCTCTCACGGGAAAAATCAGTCACTGCCCATCAAAACTAGACCAGTCACTCTGAAACGTGTAGCCAGACGCAATGCAAGGCACGATCAATCAGTCACCTGTAATCGCCAATTAAGTAGATAAAAATGCTGTACCACGATGCTTCTGTCCGATCAGAACCTCCACTAACCCTCAGTAGGCCATGCGTAGGCTTGCAAAAGCCATTAGAGGAATAACGTAACGAGTACACTCTGCACATGCGTTGTCTTCGCCCCCCATACGGTCGATCATAGAGACAGTTTCATCAGACAACTCTAGTGTGGACCTAGAAGAGGACTATCAGACACCAACGTTACTAAGTAACCCGAAAACGCACAGAGTGGCTGGTAACATGCGCGAAGACATCTTGATTCTTAGCGCGGGCCTGGTTAATGATCAGTCGACAGTGCGCAGCCATGACATGACAGCGCTAACTTACGATGACAGGTTAGAGTGGCCCGAATTGTAAGCAGTTACGAGCGCTGCCGCAACTTGTTGACCCTGCCTTCGAGGCAGAGTTCTGAAGCGAGAATATGGCTTGTGCAAGGGGATAAAAGCCCGGTGTACAATATCCAACTTGACCCAGGTCCAGCAGAGCAACAAAGGAGAGGCAAAAAGCAGAACGAGCTCAGTCAACAGCGTGTGGTGATGTTGCCTTTGGTTAACGGCTGTTGACAGTTAGAGTTACCCAAGTTGAGATGTTCATGTCTGTCACACAGGAAATGAGTACTTACACCTGTAGCAGAACCAAAAATGCTAACTATAGAAAATCTGTAGAACACTGATCTGGTTTGTAGTCACTATGTTAGCAGAAATGTACTATACCTGTAGAACATGTTGAGAATAATTGGTATTTCATATTCAAATTTCTAATCCTGATACCAATATTCTAGACTCAGTCATGTGACCCATCACGTGACCTTATCTGTTATCTTTGTGGATTACACTATTCACATTACAAGATAGATGATGTCATGTTCCAGACCATGACATCATAGATAAGAGTCTCTATTGCTGTTCATTGATATTCTTGTTATCACTTATCTATGATAGCACCTTTGTCATGGACCCTTCTTTCACATTTCATGACATTCTCCTGATTACTCATGGTCATTCCATAATGTTCCATGACCTTCTTTACTGCCTTATTAGGTAGTTTTCATGTACAGGTCTACCAGGCCTATTGCCTACTTAGGAGTAGAAGACCATACAGGTACAAACATCCTGTAGGTATATAAGATGGGGTCTTATGCCACCATCTATAATGAATATTCATTCTGTTCACTGTTGCAAGCCTCTCAGCTTAATCAAAGCAACCCACCTTTCTTCACAAGTAATTTGCTAAAGTGAGTTTCTTCACTCTACCCAAACTTTCTCCCATCTTGTCACACCACTGAGAGTGCTTTGCTCTTGACAGGTTATGAGCCCTGCTTAATTGATTGTCACATTGATAAGCAGACCATCCTTCAGCTGTGGAAAGAGCATAATTGTCTCCTCTGCTAAGGAATCACCTAGAGCTCATTGTTATGCTAATGTGTCAGCACTTAGCCAGAACCTTGAACTGAAGTGACTACACAAGGGAGTGGCACCCTTGGATCTTGAATAGACACTCAACCAGTTCACCCAGAATGACTGGAGGCAGAGAACTGATGCTTGTATTGCATAGAACTAGCTTAGGTCTTTACATGCAAATCAAGGGGGTTTATATATGGAGAACAAGAAGTGATGACTAAGTGAAAGAAGATTGGAGAACATTCTATGTTACTAAGCTATGGAAGGCAAAGGAACATTCTATGTGACTAAGAGGGACATGTCAACACTAAGAGAGAGGTATGGTGAAGGAGATAGAGTTTGAGCAGAGAAGGATGAAGGTAAATGCAGAGAGGAGATGATAACAGAGAAGAGCAGAGAATTGTAACAATACCCCCTTACTAACCTCGAAGACCTTCTTTGAACAGATGAACTTAACCAATGGGAAGAGGTGAGCACAGCATCAACCTCTTTGGGGAACTGCACACAGCAGCAGATTCTGAGCAGCACTCAGCAGCACACCCTGTGGAGTGGTTAAGGTGGTCTAATCTGAGTCAAATGGTTTTGCAAAGGTGGTGTGAGATTGATATCCTAATATTGCATCATTGACAAGGATGTCTTCATCATCAAGTTGGGAGTGACGATTATGATCCACCCAGACTGGGCAATTGGAGACTATATGACCAGTTTGATAGCAATGTGCACACTCATGTCGAGGGCAGAGATTAGCATCATGGCTGGAGAGGTGACAGTAGTCACAAAGGTGCTCCTCACATGTCTGAGAGAGATGACCAGGGGCCCATTGATGGCAGTGGTCGCATTGGTAATGAGGACAGAGGCAAAAGGGGTGACCTTCTTGAGTGCAGTGATGGCAGGATGGGAATCAAGCCAGGAAGGGTGGAATGAATCGAGGTGGGGAGGTAGATGGGTTTTCTACAGTGGGAGGAGAGTTTGGGGTGAATGTTGCAGGCTGGGCTTGCCAGCTACCAGACTCTACTGGACCCCATATTGAAGGTGAATGAGGGTGAGAGGGGACAGAAAAGGAGAGGCGAGCTGATAAGGAAGTCAGGAGAGGGGAAGAGGGAGAAGACTGAGGAGAAGGGGTGGAAGGGACTGTGGTGGGGGGAAGTGGGGTGGCTTCAGAGAAATTTTTGTCTTGAAAGGTTTCCCTCTGAGAAGGGGTAAGGGTTAGGAAGATTGAACACATGATGCACATGAGGAGGTAGGATGGGAGTTGAGTGACATAGTGATGAAGACCCCCATAGTGCAAGGCATTAGTGAGGGACGACAGCATGTTATCCATCCCCATGTCAAAGGAGGTGAGAAGTCCATTGGGAAGGCGGAATGATGTGAGGTTGTGGTGGATGGTGGTGAGTGACAGGACTTGGTGGTATAAGTGGATTAGAATGAAGAGGAGGGGATTTACATGTCGAGGGATGAGACATTCTAGGGTAAATAAGAGCCAGGGAGTGGCAAGGATTTTGACATATAGGAGGCATCATTGAAACTGGGGGAGGTGGACAGGATAGACTGGATGGGTAGAGAGGAAGGTGGTTTCTTTTTGGAAGAGGGGCATGATGGTTAGATGTGTGAGGGGGAAAGGCCAAGGTATTCTGGGTGGTATATGTAGAGAAGGAGGATTGGGGTAAGGACGAGGAGGATGGAGACGAGGGTATATAAGACGAAGAGGAAGTGTCTAGTTAGAGGGTCTTTCCAGTCCATGATCATTGCTATGACAGGTGATGGCATTGGTATTTATTCAGCAGAGTGGTGGCATTTGTGAGGTTGGACAGTGGTTTCCATGTATTTTCAGATGAAGGATATCCCTTCCATTTGATCAGGAACTTTCGTTGGGGCCCCATTCTCTGATGGCTGAGTACAACCTCCACTTCATATTGCTCTTCTCCATCAATCTGGTCTGGCAGGGGTAGGAGGAAGTTCAGACCATGTTCTGGGGTTTTTCAGAAGGGAGTGAGCAAGGAGGCATGGAAGACGTTGTGAATTCTCCAAGTAGGGGGAAGCTTGAGCTGATATGCGATGGGAGAGAGGACTTTGACGATTTCAAAGGGGCCTTTCTGCTTCGGGGTGAGTTTGTGGGATGGATAATGGAGTTTGAGGTTGGTAGCTTCTAACCACACTTTGTCTCCCAGTTTCCAGGGGTGAAACTTTGCAGTGATGCAGCATTTCATGTGGTGCAGAGATTCATGATGGGCAGAGAGGGCTTCACCTTGGGCTTTATCTAGGAGGGCTAGTCAGTTGGAAAGTGTGGGTAGGAAGGTTTTCCCCAATGGGGGATAGGCACAAGGTTTGTATCCCATCATCAGAGAGAATGGCGATTGTTTGGTGGACATATGAGTGGCAGAGTTATGGGAGAATTTGGCCATAGGGAGGAGGGAGGGCCATTGTTTAGGACGACCTTGGCAGAATAGGCATAGGTAGGTTTCTAGTTCTTGGTTTAGTCGTTTGGTTTGTCCATTGGTTTGTGGGTGGTAGGTGGAGGATAGTTTTAGGTCGTATTTGAGCAGTCAGGCCAATTCTCTAGCAAAGGCAGAGGCAAATTGAGGGCCTTGATCAAAGATGCAGGAGTCATGAAGGCCAAATTGAGGGAAAACATGTTTGAAGAATAGTTGAGCGGTTCCTGCTGCATCAATGGATTTGGAACACAGGATGAGAATCACCCCCTTAGTAAGCCCATGGTCAACCACAACCAGTACTGAGTCAATGGCATGTACAGGAGGAAGACCAGATATGAGGTCAACTGAGATTTGCTGAAAGGGGCAGGTGGCAGAGGATGGCAGGGGAGTGAGTGGAGGAATAGTGGGATGGGTGTTGACCTTGTGCTGTTGGCAAGCAGCACAACCTCAGATAAAGTTATGAACAAAGGTGGCCAGACTGGGCCACCAATAGTCCCTCAACAGTAAATTGTGGGTGCAAAACAGGCCTCTGTGGCTGCCAGCAGGGGATTCATGGATGGTTTTTATGAGGTTCACATGAGCACCTTCAGGGATGTAAAGGCGGTGTTGGTAATATAGCTTACCATTGAGGAATTTCCAGTCAGATGGGGAGAATCGGTGAAAGAGGGTAGAGCCATCTGCTAGGGCATTCAAAGCATAGGTCACCAGAGGATCAGTAGAGGAGGAGGTCCAGATCTTGTTGGCTAAGGCCAGGTCGATTGTAGCAATGGTGGGGTGAAGGAGGATGGGCATGTTTACATTGTCGTTGGAGGAATCCATTGCCTCTGTTCAAGATAGGGCATTGGCTGGGCCCATGGCTGATCCTGGAGTGACTTTCCAAATGATGTCAAAGTCTTGGAAAAAAAGCAACCAACAGGCTTGTTGTTGGGAGAGTTTGTGGGGGGCCTTATAGTACGACAGGTTCTTGTGGTCAGTCATGATGGTAACTGGATGTGGGGCACCTTGCAGGTAATGGCACCAGGCTGAGAGGGCATTGATGACAGCAAGGAGTTCATGATCATAGATATCGTAGTTGTATTGGGTGGAAGAGAGGGTGGAAGAGAGGTATGCAAATGGGTGGAGGTCACCATTGGTGTCCAGCTGCATCAGTACAGCACCCACTGCATATAGCGAGGCATCTGACATAATGGTGAAGGGTTTAGCAGGGTCGGATAGGAGCAGTATGGGTTCTTGAGTGAATAGGAATTGAAAGTGCCGAAATGCAGATTCCTGGGCAGGGCCCCATACCCAAGGTTGCTTGGTATGGGTGAGTAGGTTTAGTGGTTGGGCAAGGTCAGAGAAGTTCAGGATGAACTTGCAGTAAAAGTTACAGAATCCCAGGAACAAGCATACTCTTTTGATAGAGGAGGGGGGATTCCATTTGATGATCACTTCTACCTTTACTGGGTCCATGCGTACCCTTCCTCTGCCAATGACCATTCCAAGGTAGTCAATTTCTGAAGTTTTGAACATGCATTTCAAGGGTTTGAGGATGAGGTTATGTTCTCTCAGGCATTGGAGCACTAGTTGGGTGTGGTGACGATGGAGGTCGAGGTCATCTTTTGTGGCAATTCCCAGGTCATCCATATATATCTTTAACCATCCTTTTGAGTGATAATCAGCAAAGATGTGGTTCATAAAGGCTTGGAAGGTGGGGGGGAGTTACACATGCTGAAGAACATAACAGTTGGTTCAAAGAGACCTTCTGGGGTAATGAACGCTGCCTTCCATTGATCTTCTTCTTTGATTTGTATATTGTTGTAACCCCAACAAATGTTGAACTTGGTAAAAATGTTACAATCCTTCATATCATCAATGAGATCAGATATGTGGGAAAGTGGGTATGCATTTTTGACTGTGTGCTCATTAAGGTATTGGCAGTCTTGACAAGGGTGGAGGGTTCTGTCTTTCTTGGGCATGAAGAAAAAGGGTGAGGCTTGTGGAGATTTGGAAGGAATGATTCTTCTAGTGGCCATGTTTTTGGCTATAAAAGCTTTGCAGGCCGCTTGCTCTGCTGGAGAGAGAGAGTAGGTCTTGGCAACTTTAGGGATGAAGGTGTCTTTGAGCTCTATAGCGTGATTGAACAAATGGTAGAGAGGTAGGGAGTTGGGGGTGATATCAGTTAGGACGTTGGTGAAGTCTTGGTATGGTTTAGGAATTGGGGGGGTTTCCTTAGCAACTGCAGCAGCTAGGCCAGTGGAGATGATAGTTCGATTGATGAATTCGCCTTTCAGCCATGCTTCTCTGGTTTGTAAGTTTTCTCTAATCTGCTTGTCAGGGTTGATATTGAGCCATCAAAGGAGGTATCTAGTCAAAGTGGGATTGAAAGTTTTCTGTCAGGGGCGGGCTGGAGGGATGAACACTGTCCCCAGCACCCAATCAATTTTTGAGTTTCGAATGTGTAACCAGGGCATCTCTAGAATAACTTGCCCCTGGCCCAGCTTCACAACCATAAGCTGCACCAGGTGGCAGTTGTCATACAATTGCAAGGTTACCTTCACCTTTTTGTGAATTGTTCCAGCGGAGTTCTTTGTTCCATCCATATTGTAGGCGTTAAGGGGTTGGGGAAGGTGTATGGTAGGGGGATGGAAGTCTTTGAGGAGGGAGGGGTCTATGAAATTTCTGGTTGCCCCACAGTCAATGAGGGTGGTGGTTTTGACGTTTTTTGCTCCATGTTCTAGTGTAATAGGGATCCTGATTGCTCAAGCAGGGTGACTAGATACAAGTATTGGAGCTAGGATATGAGAAGCAGACGTCAACACAGCTTCTCATTTCAAAAATCCTCATTGGATGGGACTGTCTCTATCTTCGCAATCTCCTCCACTTGGGGTTCTTTGTCATTTTCATAGCAAGCTTTGAGGACAGAGAGAACTTCGGCAAAGTCTTTTCCTTTTCCCTTCAGAGTGTGAATGTAGGCAGCTAGGTCAGAGGTGGGAGGGGGCAGTGCTTCTATCACCCTGATCTGAGCTGGGTTGCAAGGGGGATGAGGTGGGGGTATGGTGGAAGTGGAGGTAGGGTTACAAGGGTGGTTTCTAGTGGAACATCCAGGTTTTTTGCAGATGAAGCAGAGTTGATTCTTTAAGCATCTGGCACATTCTACAGGGGAGAGGTTAAGCATGTCAATGTCCATGGCATTGGGATCTTTTTGGGTAGACAATCTGTTGCTTCCCCCAGTGAACACTCTAACGCCTTTTTTCAGCATATTTTGGGTGTCGTAAGTGTCATGGGCAGTCTGGGCTTTGTTGATCCATTCTTTGAGGGTAGTGGGGCAGGTTCCTTCAAGAAGGACTTTGTCAGCTAGATGAGGTTTGATTCCCATACCGATGTAGTACATGAGGGTGTTCTGGTCAGTAATCCCAGAGAGGGTGACAGCAGCTTGAAAGTCAGTGATATATTCATGAAATCCATCAGTTCATTCTCCATCGGCATTGGTCCCAAACTCTTGTTTGAGGGAGAGAAGTTTCTGATGGGCATGAGCGACTCGATTGTAGGGGAAGAATGTGGTGGTGAAGTCAGTGGCAAGTTTGTTGAAGGTTTTCTCTGTCTGGGCAACACTCACATCTTCAAGTTTGTCGAACCATTTTTCCAAGAAGGTAGCTCCTCATCCAATGCTCATTTTGTTGAGTGTTATCATAATCTTGGTCTGTTTGTCATAGATCTGATCATTGATAGTGAAGTACGCCTTCATGGCTTTAATCCATTGAGGGGCTTCCTTGGATTTTCCTGAAAAGTCTGTGGAAAGTCCTGCATGGATTTCCTTAGGGACAGCTGGGTTGGACATGGCTGGTCCAACAGGCAGCAGTGGTGGTGGTGGGGGAGGTGGTTGTTGGCTAGGTGGTATAGTAGTGACGATTCCTGATGGCACAGGGACGAGTTGTCCAGACAGCACAGCTGGTGGTTGGGATCCTGACAGCACAGAGGTTTCAGATGAGCTAGGTGCAAACACTGATGTGGTAGCAGGAGTTCGACAAGGGGAAGGGAATGGGGATCCTCTAGTGGGGCAAGTTGAGGGTCCTACTACTCTTCAAGGAGAAGAGGGATCTACCAGTGGGTGTGCAGCAGCCCACTGTTCTCTTCTAGTAAGCGGGGAGGGGGACAGTTCTCTAGAGGGGTGGGTGGAGGGAATATCACTGTCAGAGTCAGGGTTTTCCTCTCCTTCAGGGCATTGACTCCAGATGGAACGGAGAGTGCGATCAATAGTTTCTTCTATGATGAGGTATCTCCCTAGAGAGGGAGGAGGTGGGAGTAAGCTAGTTCTTTTGTTATGCTAATGTGTCAGCACTTAGCCAGAACCTTGAACTGAAGTGACTACACAAGGGAGCAGCACCCTTGGATCTTGAATAGACACTCAGCCGATTCACCCAGAATGACTGGAGGCAGAGAACTGACACTTGTATTGTGTAGAACTAGCTTAGGTCTTTACATGCAAATTGAGGGGGTTTATATATGGGGAACAAGAAGTGATGACTAAGTGAAAGAAGATTGGAGAACATTCTACATTACTAAGCTGTGGAAGGCAAAGGAACATTCTATGTGACTAAGAGGGACACATCACCACCAAGAGAAAGGTATGATGAAGGAGATAGAGTTTGAGCAGAGAAGGATGAAGGTAAACACAGAGAGGAGATGATGACGGAGAAGAGCAGAGAATTGTAACACTCATTTGGGGACCTGCAGATCACCTGACTCCTAAGTGACATGTGATTGCTGAATGCCTTCTCCTGTAGTGACAAGGCAATTACTTGTTCAGTTCCTTTCATGGGTCACTTTGGCCCTTAGCAGTTTGATGGGCTATCTTGTCAAATGCCTATAGGTGGTGTACTGGAGAGACAATGTTCTCTTCATTGTCTGGGGTGAAACCCAAAATGCCTTCACTTTCATCCAGATTTTATCTAAGACCCTGGGTTTCATTTCTTTTGAATTTGGAATGCAAAATGAGACTGACTCTTGGAATGCTTCATTGTTTATCAGACATTGAGCACTTGGTCTCACTGAAAGCATAAGTGCACCTTCCAGTACATCCTTACCACCAAGACAATGACTATTCACTCCATTATCACTCTCCACATCTAGGCTTTCCAGCCTTTCTATCTCTCAAGCTCCCACTCATGGTTTATCCACCATACCAACTCATGGTACATCTTCTATTGACACTTGCCAAGTTAGACCAGGTATTCAGTTCCAGATCCCCTGTCCCATCTGTTCAAGAAACTTGGAAGTAGGTGAGATCTGCAGACACCCAGGTCACAACTCAATACTGCAAAATGACTCTTCAGATCCTGCAAACTATGCTAGGATCCCCTTTATTAGGTTCAGGAATATAGGAACAGGTTGTGACAGACCACTGGTGCCACCCACTCCTTCCAATACTCAGGCTACATTCCTTTTACCTGAGTTCACCATCCTAATTCCACCACTGGTTCAACTAGTTCCACTTCCAACCAATAATTCCTATGCACAGGTCTTAGCAGATCTTGAACAGCTTGCTTGGACTCTTGCAGATCCCTCCTACCATCCATCTGAATGAGATCTAGCCCTTTGTTTTGACTTACAATGATATCAAGTCCCTCCACCACATTACCATGCCTCACCTCAAGATGATCCCAGTCCCTCTTACTCAATACAAGAACACATACTCAATGATGAACCTATAAAGCAGGACAGAGATGGAAGAGGAATTGATGTTTCCAGAACACTTCCTCATCCAGGACCTAATCAGCATCAATCTACTCCTGAATGGCCATATCATGGCCATGGCCTCCTTTCATCAGCTGATAGATGTCAAAGCAGAAGCCATCAGAATGCAAGTGATCAGGATTGAGGATCAAGTACTAGCCCCTTATTCAAGGCTTTTACAGCAGAAGATTGGTTTACCATTTCTTGGGCATCTGGAAGCCCTCAACTCGAACAGGATGGTTTGACCCTTCCAGATCTATCCCATTGAAACTGGTCTATTTCAGCTCATGAATGCCTTGACATATAAGGATGAATGACTAGACAAAACATACAAGGGTGCCAGGTATCCATTCCCAGTCAAATCATATAATGATTCTCCTTAGATGCATGTTCATTACAGAGGCTATGAAATCCTCCATCAAGGTTATTTCCCCACATGTGCTAAAAATTACACCTTCTACCAATTCCTCACCCCTAATCTGATGCTTGAAACTGGTCCTACTCCTACTTGAATTCCATCTCAGTGGAGCTACAATAGAGCCATGAACGAATGTCTTAGGTTTGATTTCCAGCAAGATTCTTCACCCCTTGCTAGATGGTAGAAGCACATACAGCAGCTAATCAAATCTGCCTGCACAAATGAAGAACTTGACAACATATATAATGTTCTTGCTGAAAAACATCAGCCAAGAAGGCATTGACATGCTGCTCAAGAAGGAGACAGAAAGCACTGACTTCATTAAAGCAACACACCTCCTTCTTCATTCTATATCCAGCTTTTTTCCTCTTTCCTATTCCAGCACCTCTTTATATGCTTTGGACTTTAGCTATGCAAACCACACTTATCTGGCTTTGTCCTCTGATGTTTCTTCTGCTAAGTCTTTTCTTGTACCATATTTCTCTCACAACTCTAGCAGGATTGTATTTGAACACAGAATTAGTAAAGATAATACCATTGTAAATCCTCATTATTTTGAGGAGGTATTTCTTGAAGAATTCTTTGAAATGTGTTCCAGTAAGATGTCAAAATGGCACACTTCCACTATGACTAAAAAAGAGATGACAAGAAAAAGATATAAGAAACTCAGAAAGCTATACTGGAATTCTCAAAGGAAGAATCAAGGAAAAACTGGAGGCAGCAGTGCTGGAAACCAAGACAGTGGAGCATACACTGACTTCTCTCTTCTGGTAAATTTACTTTATCAGAACTTTATTACTGACTGTGGAATCCTAGAACTTTAATCAGATATGGCAGTACAAGCACCTTCTGATTTCAAGGTCAAAAACCAAGTTCTCCTTTCTGTCCCTAGACTCACAAGTCGAGATGACTATCCTGCCTGGTGTTGTTGTATTGTTCCTGTTCTTCATGCCTACTCTATCTGGGGTATAGTTGATGGCACAGTTACCTATGTTTCACTGGCCACACCACCACTTGCTCAAGCAGCAGCTGGAGCAGCACCATCCACAGAAAATGATGAGCAGAAAAAATGGAAGATCATTTATGGCAAGATACTAGGTCTCCTCTGTATCACCATCAATGACAACCTCCTGGAACATGCAACATATGGCTATTCAAATGCCACATGTCCATCCCTAGCAAAAGCGCTTTGGGATACTCTTAACAACCTCTATGGAGTGTAGGGTTTACCTGGCTGATTCACCTTATTCAGGAGAATCTCCTACCATAGACTTGACTGGCACAATATAAACGTGAAAGTTAATGAAATGGAGATGTTGTTCAGAGAGTATGACTCAGCAGGACCACCTCTTGATGAAGCCATGAAAGCAATGATGATGCTTTCAGCACTTCCTGATGATGGCATCACACTTGCCTTAACCATCATTGCCACCACTGCAGATGCTGACTTTAATGTTGCAACAATCTGCAATCATATAATTGTGGATGCTGAAGTAAAATGCTCCTTCCATCCTTCCCATAAGCCTCAAATAAATAACATCAAAGCTACTTCTGAAGCCAACAAGACAGCTGTTATTTGAAGAGGACCATCACCTCAAAACTTGTGGCAGTCTCAACAACAACCTCTGAAGAAGAATTGGAGGAATTATAATCAGCCTTCAAATCAAGGAAAACAGCCACAGCAGTCACAACCTGCTGGCAGTTCTGGACCAAAACCCCAGAACTTGTCTAACAAGCAGAAGAAGCACTCTGGTTTTCAGGGAAGAGGAAACCAGAAGAAGGATACGGGTAAAGGCAAAGCTGCCAATACCTTTGAAGGAGATGAAGATACTTTTGCCTATGCAGTGGACAGGCAACAAGAGGAAGACCCTTGTGGTCATTTTATAGATCATCTCACTATGAATACAGATGAAGATACTGGACGTAACATTCCTGGACCATCCTCCTCATCATCCATCCAGCCCTTTTGCAACTGCTTCAGTTTCTGAAAGTCACCTGACTTCTGAAGCAATGAAAAAGGGTGATAAGGGAAAAGGAAAGACAAAAAAGAACATCAAGTTTTTGATCAGAGGACTAGCTTCTTCAACTTCACATCTTCAAACTTCAGTTGAAGATATGTTTGCATATATGGATTCTTTGGCATGGGAACTGAAGGGAAGAGGAATTCAAGACTGGATTTACTCTCCACAGATTGCTCAAACAATTTACTCCAACCCAGCACCACTGCCACAAAGTGAGGCTTCTCCTGACAGCATCTACCACTGTCTGAAGTATGATCCATATGCCATCTATGATGATGTAAATGAATATGCTTTTGACTGCTACATGGTTGAAAGTGAGAAGAACACCTCCACAAGTTCTACTTTCACAGATCAGGGTATCTGGTTGATTGATAGTGGTTGTACTGACCACATATCACCTTATCTGGAAGACTTCATTGAACTGGCAAATCATGAAGTCACTGCTAAAATCACAAACAGTGATATGGTCACTATGCAAGGACCAGGCACAATCATGTTGCAGCAGCTTTCTACCCAGAAAACTACATACCCAGTAATCAAGTTGAAGGGAGTCTGGTTTGCTCCACATGCAAACAACTGCTTACTCTTGGTGATATAACTCACCAATCAAGGTTATCACTGTAAAATAACCAAACAAGGAACTATGATCTGGAAAACCACCAAAGATCTTGCATTTGCCAGAAGCTCACATGTGCAAACCTGCCACCTACACTGGTTTCAAGCTAGGTCCATATCAACACTAGACTCAAATTTCCAAATTGTAGATGTTACAGTGTCAATGGTGATCAAGGAAAGTCAATATTGGATTTGGCATGGACATTTCGGACATGCATCCTGAAATGCTCTCTGATATGCTCTAAAAACAGTTATTGGGGTTCCCACCCTTGAAATTCCACCTTTGGAAACTCCTTGTAAAGGATGTGCCATGGAAAAAATGGCTGAAAAAATGTATCACAATTCTATAAATCAAGCACTTAGACCTCTTGATCTAGTCTATTTAGACATCATTGGACATCTTCCAGTCCAATCATGATGAAGATCAAGATTTGTTCTGACCTTTATTGATGATTTCAGTGGTTTTGCTATTATTTCCTGCCTTCAATCAAAAGATCAAGTTGCCACCACATTTCCAGCCATGGTCAACTGGGCAGAAAATTTCACTGGCTCCACACTCACCTCACTATGCTCTGATTGAGGAGGGGAATTCATGTTGCAGACACTTCAGGCATTCATCACATCACAGGGTATCACTCATTAGACATCTTCTCCACACATACCTCAACAGAATGGAAGAGCTGAATGCTTTAATCACACCTTATTCAATAAAGCATGAGCTATGATGCACCATGCATGCATGTCTAGAGTATTCTGGGAAGATGCTCTAGAAACAGCACTCCATATCTACAATCATCAACCTATGCTCCAACATAAATGGAAAACCCTGATATAGATTTTCAATAACACCATTCCCAACATTTCTTACTTCTGTATATTTGGCTGCAAAGCATTTGTACACTTGCTGGAGATTGAAGACAAACTCTCTCCACAAGCCAAAGAAATGGTTTTCATTGGATATCCCAGGAACACCAAGGCCTACATATTCTGGTCTCAAAAATGAAATCAGGAATATACAGCCACCACAGCAGTCTTTGTTGAAGCAACCTTTCCTTACTATTCTAGAGAGGAAATGGAAAGACAAACTAGTCCTTTTTTGGACACCATCAATCCTTTTATAGAAGAGGAAACTGTTGATGATTCTAGGCCCTCATTATGCCATAAAGAACACACAGTCATACCCATTCCACTTCCTAGTAATCAACCACCACCCAATGACCAGATTTCACCTGATGAAAGACAAGACTCTCAGGAAAGTCACTCTGAACCACCACCTCCACATTCAATGGATGAGAGAAGTCAGAAAGTGAGATGCAAGCTCTTTGATGACTCAGATTCAGACAATATGGATGAAGACACCACTATGCAAGGCTCTACACCACCACCAAACCCTGAATTACCAAGGCAGACACAGTTGCCCTCTGATCTAGAAAGGCCCAATTCTTTTGATTCCAATCCTATGTCTAGGGGAGAGACATCTAGACCTAGATCTCCATCACCTCTTCAAACAGAAGAATGAAGAAACAGACCTTCAAATAATGAAGTCATGATGGAAAGACAAGAACAAAAACAAATTGCTGTCCCTTCAAAAAGAAAATCACCAGATCAAATATTTTGGGAGATACCCACATCAACTCTCAGAGATTGGGATGCTCCTGATTGGAGAACACCATTTTCACCTCTAAGTCTCAGAGATGAAAGGAGAAAATCCACCAGAATTCAAACTCAACAAATCTATCCTGATAACACCTATGAAGAAAAGACTCCAGTTGAGATCGAATGATATCTTTCAAGCAATCCCAATGCTTCAATTCAGGGGGAGCCAATTGCAGTGGATATAATGCCAAAACCTACACAAGGTCATAGTAACCTGGTGGACATGAATATGGAAGAGGACCTCTATTCAAGTCAATGGTTCAGATACCACCTTTCATTTGCTACAGATGCCACAATACCAAAGCAATATTGGAACATTCACAAGTTACCTGAGGCTGAACAGGCATCATGGTATAAGGCATGCAACAATGGATACAACTCTCTAATGGAGAGAAAGGTTTGGGATCTAGTTGATTTACCAAAAGGATGCAAGCCTGTCAAAGGTTGATGGGTCTTTGCTAAGAAATCTGATGGACACTACAAAGCAAGATTTGGTTTTACCCAAGTCTTTGAAATAGACTATGAGGACACCTTTTCACCAGTGGCATGGTTTGAAACCATTCACCTCATCTTATCCTTAGTTGCTCAAGATAATTGGGACATTGAAGCTTTGGATGTCAAGACTGCATTCCTCTATGGAGAACTTGACAAAGAGATCTACATGAAACAACCAGCTGGTTATACTGTCAAGGGACAAGAAACTAAAGTTTGTCAGCTGCTCAAGTCTATCTATGGCTTAAATCAGGCAGCCCTACAAAGGAACAAACAGCTCCATTCATTCCTACTAGCCATGGGATTCAAACACTGTTTATTAGATTCTGGCATATATGTCAAGATCACCAGTCAAGATATTCTCATCATCCTTACATATGTTGATGACATACTCTTCACCAGTTTTAACCCTGCTCTCATTTGCACATGTAAGAAGAACTTCATGAAGAAATGGGAATCAAGAGATCTTGGAGAAGCTAAGGAATACCTAGGCATGCAGATAACCAGAGATCATAGAAAGAAGACAATCACTCTGGACCAAATATCCTATGCTGAGAAAGTTCTCAAGCACTTTAGCCTTGAAAACTGTTGAGGAAAGAATGTTCCTCTACTGACCAGGTATAATCCTGCTCCTCATGAAGGTAAAACCATCCCTGAACTACATTGATAATACCAGTCAATCATTAGATCACTGCTGTACATCATGCTCAGAACTAGATCAGACATTTGCCATGCAGTCATCAAGATGTCACAATTCTTTGCCAATCCATCAGCAGAACACATACAGAAGGCACTGCATATTGTGCAGTATTTATCCATCACCAAAAACCTCTGTATTCAGTATTCCCCTAATGGCACTGAGAATGGCTTCTTAGCCTACTGTGATTCTGACTGGGCAACAGATCTAGAAACCTCCCAATCCATGTCTGGCTATGCCATTTTCTTTGCAAATGGCATTGTTTCCAGGATGACACATCAACAAAAGAGGATTTCCTTATCCTCTACACAAGCCAAATATGTTGCAATGAGCAACACCTCAAAGCAACTACTTTGGATCCAAAACTTATATGAAGAGCTAGGATTCAAAATAGGCGCCCTACCCTTATGTGTGGATAATCAGGGGGCCATATTTGTTGCTTCTAATCCAGTTGCACAGGGAAGAACAAAGTATATTTGTTTACTGGATCATCATATCTGAGAGATGGTTGAAGAAGAAGAGATCTAACTCTTTTATGTCCCAACCAATAGTCAAAAGGTGGACATCTTCACCAAGACCCTGAGCAAGAATAAGTTTAAGAAGGGTATAAGAAATCTTTGTCTCATCTCTTATTCTTCTTGAATGTTTCTAGCAAGGAGGAGTGTTGAGAATAATTGATATTTCATATTCAAATTTCTAATCCTGATATCAATATTCTAGACTCAGTCATGTGATCCATCACATGACCTTATCTGTTATCTTTGTGAATTACACTATTCACATTACAAGATAGATGATGTCATGTTCCAGACCATGATATCATAGATAAGAGTCTCTATTGCTGTTCATTGATATTCTTGTTATCACGATAGCACCTTTGTCATGGACCCTTCTTTCACATTTCATGACATTCTCCTGATTACTCATGGTCATTCCATAATGTTCCATGACCTTCTTTACTGCCTTATTAGGTAGTTTTCATATACAGGTCTACCAGGCCTATTGCCTACTTAGGAGTAGAAGACCATACAGGTACAAACATCCTGTAGGTATATAAGATGGGGCCTTATGCCACCATCTATAATGAATATTCATTCTGTTCACTGTTGCAAGCCTCTCAGCTTAATCAAAGCAACCTGCCTTTCTTCACAAGTAATTTGCTAGAGTGAGTTTCTTCACTATACCCAAACTTCCTCCTGTCTTGTCACACCACCAAGAGTGCTTTGCTCTCGACAGAATACTCTAGGAAGTAGTCACCAAGTAAACTACTGTTGAAGGTTTGAAGATCTGTGTGGTCATGTGATGTAGTGGCTGCATGACCACACACCATTTACTGAAATATTCCAACACTAACTCAGTACTCCCTACCACCCATTACCATGGCAAAACCATTGGCATACAATTGGGCATACCTGAAGTCCTATCCCAGATGTTGGCCTCACCTGGATGACTCTGCTATGCTGTGCAAAGATTGCCATTGCTATTACTCATCAGAATAGGAAGTATACTCTCATCAATCTTGTCTTGGCCATGCTTGTATGTTCATCAAGCTCTATGCCATACAAACTCGTATCTCTGTACCATCTTGACAACGAGCATATGTGATAATGCTTTCCTCCAGTGTAAGAACTAATGCAACAGGCCAGAACTTTAAAAGCAAGTAATGGAGGGAGGGAGATCAGCCACACCTTGGTGTGTATGGTGAGAGCAAGTCAAACAAAACTTCCATACACTGCTTTCAAACACCACCCATTTCACTCTCCCCATGCCACTCAATTATGTAGTTTTTATTCTCCCTCTTTTCCGTACTCATTCCGTCCCATCATACATGACTCAGGTTGGCGATGTATTTCGTCCCAAGTGCAAGCTTGTACGTGATTGGGACTCGGATTCTAACACTATCATTTCGATCAGCCCATGATCTCATACGGACAAAACACAGGCAGAAACGCACCGGCATGTCCTTGTTGTCTCCGCAGCAGCCATCTCCATAACAATTTGGAGTAGGTGACAGGAGGGGAGAGGCAGAAGCAAGGAGGCAGAAGCAAGGAGGGCGAGAGCAAGGAGGGCGATTACACAAACAAACATGCTGTTTCTTTTCGAACAAGACATCGTCAGCAGCGCACAAGAGGATAAGTGCGACAAGGGGATGGTAGCTGAGGTTTGCTGTTTGAAGGTGCTGCAGCTGGCCTCTTATATCTCGACGTAGTAGGACCCTCCCACGAGAAAAATAAGTCATCGCCTGATCCCTCACTCTGAAACGTTTTTCGTGACCGATCTTACCAGACGCCGCACAACCAGAATGTAAGGCACGATGGCATCGGGACTGGTTGGTAGCCTGTAACTGCTCACTGAGCAGATATAAATGGAAAACACCATACCACGATGCTACGGTAGGCCTCCCATAGGCTGCAAAAGTCTTCAGATGCATAATGTAACAAGTACACTCTCCAAGGCAGCCCACTTGAGTCATGTGCACAAGGAGATAGGGCAGATTTTCATGGAGGCACATTCTATCAGCTTCAGTGATCCAGGCCTCTAAGACACACTACCCAGGAGATCAACTGTTTATGGTACCTTAGATTCAGGACCAGGTGCACCGCACCTCGTATGATCCAGACGTATATCGTATGTTCTGTTCCTCTTCAGATCCGAGTTATGTTGATGAATGGGGACACACCAGGTCATATTTGTGAAACTGTGTGAGCTCGATGTCCGTAATCTCGCCCAGCATGAAACACGTTTCAGAATTCTGCTCCGAGAAGAAAGAGCAGCATGGACTCATTTGACTGGAAATACTCGATGGAATTGAGGGTACCCAGGGTTACACTCATGCTGTCACATGAGGCAGTTTTTCAGCAGATAAGTCCAGTGTAGACCTGGAAGAGGACACCATCAGATACCAATGTTGCTAAGTAACCTGAAGAGGCATGCCAGAGTGACTTGTAACATGCGTGAGGCTCTTGATTCTTGGCGTTGACCTAGCCCCAACCCAACATGCTCAGGGAGATATGTTAGCTTGTACTAATTGCTTGGAGGCTAAGCGCTAAGCCGTGGGCCTGGTTGTTGAGTCGATGATGCATGGTGTACAGCCATGTCGTGACAGCGCCAGCCTAGAGTGGCCCGATTGTAAGCAGTTACGATCACCACTGCACCTGTTACTGGCTTCGAGGTGGTATTCTGAAGCACAAATATGGCTTGTTCGAGGGCATAGAAGCCCGGTGGACAATGTCCAACTTGACCTAGGTCCGACGGAGCAATGAAGGTGAGGCAGTAAGTTCAGTTGACAACGTGTGGTGACGTCGCCTCATATTTAACGGCGTGTTAGCGGTTGTTGACAGTTACAGTCATCCGAGTTGAGATGCTTGATGCTATGATATGGTAAAAGCATCCGATCCATCCACACCCGAAGCACCCAACCTACGCCCGCCCACATACTGCAACATGGGCGGGTACTCTGCGGGAAAATCCTACTCATGCAAGTCCCTCGTATGAGTCATCACTTCAGCCAATGTTGCAAATGCGTGGCGGCGGTGTTGCTTCATAAGACCGACCCAGTTCACTTCTTTCTCGGGTCTCCACATTCGTTGGTCCCTCCTGGGCCATTGCTGGGTCCTGTTCACCCTCCGTGCCTGCAACTCGAGCCACTTGTCCGTTGTAATCGCCTCATCAAACCGTTTCTTTGGCAAAGCGCTCATACGTCGTGTCACTTGCTCTTCCTCGTCCTGGCTATGCTCCGAAGATGCACCGCTCACACATCCTTCCCGTTCCAGAGCGGA
>JBBPJY010000378.1:0-20474 GCA_038088975.1 Xerocomus cyaneibrunnescens
AAGAATGAAATATAAGGAGATAAGTAATAGAGTTCAAAGGAAAGAGGAGTCAAAGTGATTTACTAAAGTAAAGGTCCAAGTAAGAAACCACAGAGGGAGACAAAGAATGAACTGGAAGTCATAGTGGAGTTGGACCAGAAGGGTTGGAGTTGAACTTGGAAGTCCAGGATATGACAGTATCCCCCCCTTAGGCTTGAACCCTTGAAGGCCATTGAGAGTCTTGTAACACTGTTCATATTTAAGGTAAGAAGTCAGAGTGTGGCCTCCTGTGAGGTGTAAGGTTTAGGAAAAAGTGGAGGGTAGGTGGAGGCTGGAGGCCAAAAAAGATGGAGCAGGGCACTGCAGAAGTTGCAGTGGAACTGTGAGGAGGTGGAGGATGCCATGAGGCAATGAGTGGAGGCTGAGGAGGTGGCCAGGCAGAGGGTAAGCCAATTGCTGGAGGGCAGAAACAACTAATCAGAGTGGAGGAGAGGGTTGCAAAGAGCAGGGCTTTAGCAAGGGGAAAGGGTTATGCAGGAGCACTATCAGAGTGCTGGAGGTGAGGGAACCAGGAGCTGGAGTATATCCTTGGTCTAGGAGAGTCTGGAGGTAAGCCAGAGACAGAAAAAAGATAGTGAAGAAGAGTCAGAACAGCCTTGCAAGAAGGCAAGGTCTGAGTCCTAGGTACCAGAGTGGGGGTTGGAGTTGGAGGAGTCTGCCCAAATAATTGTGGGGCAATCTGGAAGCACTGGCTGTTGTCAAAAGGAGAGCTCAATTGACTGGCTATCTATGTGCTGCAGCTGGTGATTGTCTAGACATTGGATGTTTACTCCAATGACAAAAATGAGAAGTTGGAGAGTGAAGGGCCAGAGATGAAGAATGAAGTAATTGGAGGGGAGCAGAGAAGAGTATGAAGAAAACAGAGGAGGGACCAGAGGGTGCTGATGCTGATGTAGTGTAGTGTAGTGTAGGTTTCTTCTACAATGCAATACAATGTTGGAGTGAATCAGAGTGAAGTTTAGGCTAGGCCAGGTGATGGAGCTGGGCCTTGGAAACACTCATTGGTAGTGTCATCTTTTTCTAGCATTGGAATGGAGGGCAGAATGGATGAGGAAAGCAGAAGGATTAGGAGAAAAGCCTAGCCTGCTGTCCAGGCTAGCTTGGAGTTCCTTGGAGTTCATCCAATTCAGTTCAACAGTATATTTGAACTCCTCCTTGCAACAGATTTCCCATGACAACTTGTATTACAAGATCATGCACCAGAGCAATCACAAACCCCCCTGTTTCCTCCTGTTATAACCCCCTAAACACCTTCAGCAGCAATCACTGAGGTCTGGAAATTGTTGACCAGTTCCATGGCTTCTCTGCCTAGTAGAATAATAACACATCTGCATTACAAATATGCGCACATCTGCAATCCCCTACCCCCAGTGTGTGCATTGAAGAGCTGATGGACAATGGTGACAAGCTCCCCATCAATTTCCACACCCCTAGCAATGAAGGCAACCCTGGACATTCAGGTGAGCCTAACAATGACCCCTCCAACAACTCCAATATTCTGGAAGACAACTTCATTCTGGAAAATGATGAAAAACACATTCCATGAAATGCACTTGCCAACCTGGCCAGCACTATCTGGATACTTGCCCATTCATCAAAGAAGTCCTCCAAGCCCTCACAATGGACCAAAGTCCAAGAACCAGACCAGTTGGATGAAACAGACCCCCACAAACTCTGGGTTTTCCTCATCCAATGTGAGCTGAACTTCCAAGATCACTCAAAGGCCTTCTCATCTTTGACAATAGCAAGGTCACTTTTGCCCAGTTGTACCTCAAGGATATGGTGCTGGAATGGTTCAAGCTGGATCTTCTCCAGGTGCAAGACCTGGACATCTACCCTGACTGGATGGACAACTACAAGGAGTTTGTCATAGAGCTACAAATGAACTTTGGACCACATGATCTGGTTGGAGATGCAGAGCACCAGCTTGACCACTTGATGATGAAAGACAGTCAATGTATATGGTCAAATTCAACAGAATCACAACCCAAGTCTGGGAATATGAAGAAGGTGTTCTCCAGCATCAGGTCTACAATGGTTTCCTGGACTGCATCAAGAACAAAATATTGCAGGTTGGCAAGCCCCCCCACACTCTCTGAACTCTGCCAGCTCATACAAGGTATTGATGTCCACTACTGGGAGTGCAAATCAGAGGTTAGCCACCAGGCAAAACCCTCTGGCAGCAGCCCCAAGGCATCTGATAAATCCTCCAACTCCACCACCAACTCCACCAGCTCCTCCAAGGAGTCTAAATGGAAGTTTACTGGTACTTCCACCACCTCTGAAGCATCTGCCTCCTCCCAGCCAGACTTATCATCCAAGCTTGGAAAGGATGATAAGCTCATAGTGGCTGAGCATAAATGTCACTTCAACAACAATCTGTGCATGTTCTGTGGACAAGCAGGACACAAGGCAAAGAAATGCACAAAGTCCACCTCATGTGCTGCTAAAGGCCACATAGTCAAGTCTGCCACTCCAGAAGCCAAACCAGAGGCCTTCTCTGAGGCAAAAAAAATAGGCTGCAACCGCTGTGACTCTGCATGGAACTAAGGTCGCATTGACTCTGCCCATGCACCCCAGGAGACCCAACTCAACACTTCTGCTCTCTAGACCCCCAATCCCTCATGTCCTCCATCTCCCTAGTCTTGTATGATATCCCATCTTTTCCCACATTGATAGACTTCAGCTCTTCCAATTGTTTTATAGATACAGCATTTGTCAATAATAATAGACTTTCAACCTACCCTGTTGTTTAACTAAGTCAGACAAACTCTGAGGAACTCCAAGTTGTGAGGGGGTTGAATGGAACTTCAGCTTCACCTTATGTGGTGCACCCTTGCAAGGGATTCAGTGTCCCAAATTTGTGGACAGAGATGTTTGGGTGATAACCTTTGTTAGTGAAGAATGGAGAAATGCCTGTTGTAGCATTTAGAGCATTGTTGCATGCAAACTTTGCAAGGGGCAGGAGTTTGGACCAGTTGTCCTGTTGGTAGTTACAATAAATCTGAAGGTACTGTTCCAGGGTTTGATTCATTTGCTCAGTTTGACTATCACTCTCCGAATGGTAGCTGGAGGTGAAGTGGAGCTGGATGTTGAGCACTTTTCCAAGGAAGCAGAAGGAGTAGGAGATGAACTCTGAGTCTTGATTGGAGGTGATGTGCAAGGGGACTCCATGTTTGGAAAAGACATGAAGAAGAAAGAGTTTAGCTAACTCCAGGGATGTTACCTTGTTGTCTGTTGGAATGAAGATGCATTGCTTGGACAGTCTGTCCACAATGACTAAAATGGTGGTGTGTCTGGAGGATGGAGGAAGCTGCTCAATGAAGTCCATGGAGATTGAATTCCATGGCTTCTCAGGGATCAGGAGTTGTTTTAGGCACCCATAGGGCTTATGCCTTGGGACTTTGTCTCAGAGACAGGCTGTGCAGGAGAAGACATACTCCGTGACAAATGTCTAGATGTCCAGCCATGCATATTCATGGCAGATGAGTTCCAATGTCTGATTTTGTCCAAAGTGACTGGAGAGTGGGTAGTCATGCTTATACTGGAGGACTTAGAGGCAGAGATTGTCTGCATCAGGAATGTAGATATGATCATCTAGGCAAAAGAAGCCTTTGAAGTCTACGGTCCAGCAGGAATCGGAGGATTCAGAGTCAGTCATGTGGATAGCTGCAATGGAGTTGGAGGGCAGAGTGGACAGGATGTCATTGTATAGGGACTTGATATTGAACAGCATACTGGCCCAGAGGACCAAAGTTGTGAGTATCATGGCCCTGAGGGACAACATGAGCTGCTCTTGGGTGAAGATGGGACAGAGGTTCTGAGGGTTGATATGAGCATAGTTTCTATCCTCCTCTTTGAAATAGACATCCCAATGTCTAGTGAGGGAATTGGGCTTTGCCCCTAAGTGTTTGGGGCAGAACAAATTACAATATTGAACTGCAAGAGGAACTCCGACCACTGAGCTTGACACTGGGTGAGGAGTTTTATAGTTGCAAAGTATTCTAATTTCTTATGGTCCATGACTACATTAATCAGAGTTGCAGAGCCCTCCAGGTAGTGCTGCCAAGTCCAAAAGGACTCGAAAATTGCAAGCAGTTCCTTGTCATGGATGTTATAATTGAGTTCTGGAGAGGAAAGGGTGTGGGAGAAGAATGTGACAGAGTGAATATGCTCATCTGAACACTGGATGGAGAGGATGCCGCTGATGGCATAATTGAAGGCATCTGTCTTAATGATTAGTGGGGCATTGAGGACCCAGTGGATGAGGATGGGAGTGGAGGTGAAAGCATTCTTGAGGTGCTGGAAGGTGGAGCAATAGGAATCATCGAAATTCCATGGAGTACCTTTGTGAGTGAGGCGGGTGAGCAGAATGACAAGTCCAGAGTAATCAGCAATGAAACACCAGCAAAACTGAGGAAAGACTGGATGTCTTGGACTTTCTGAGGTTCAGGTCAATCAATGAGATGGCTTTTACCCTCTCAGAGGACATGGAGAGTCTGGTGGGGGAGAGTTGATATCCAAGGTATTCAGTAGAATCAGTGTGGAATTTACACTTCTTGAGCTTGGCATAAAGTCCATGTTTTCAGAGTCACCAGAGTACCTCCCAGACATGCTCTTTGTGCTTCATGCAGTCTTCAGAGAAGATCAAAATGTTGTCAAGGTAGACAATTACTGAGATGTCAAGAAGATGTGCAAAGATAGAATTTACAAACTGCTGGAACACTGCAGGGGTGTTGGTGAGACTGAATGGCATGATGAGCCATTCATAGGATCCATAGTGTGTTCGGAAAGATGTCTTCCACTCATCTCCAGCAGCGATGCAGACCAGGTGGTATACATGCCAGAGATTGAGCTTGGTGTAGATCTTGGCATGGCTCAGAACATCTAGGAGGTCAAAGATGCAGGGGAGCAGATAGCGGTCTTTCTTCATGATCTTGTTGAGTCTACAAAAGTCTATACAAAGGTGGAGTGAACTGTTCTTTTTGCAGACAAAGAGTACCAGGGCAGCATGAGCAGAGAAGAAAGGGCAGATAAAGCCCATGGCAAGGTGTTCATCAAGGAACATATGAAGAGCCTCAAGCTTGGAGATGGACAGGAAGTAGGTGGTGCCTATCAGAGGGGAGGCTCCTTCTTCCAAGTTGATCTTCAGATCGAAATCACAGTGCAGAGCAAGCTGGGAGGCTTTGCTCTTGCTGAATATGTCTGCAAAGTTTGTGATATTCCAGGGAACACTGGAAAGATTGACTGGTTGGGTTTGATGAAGGCAGAGCAGAGATCGCTGTTCTGGGGGTGGAGTGACAATGAGAACTGCATGGAGCCGTGAAGGTGACAGGCAAGTGTGAAGGCAGGTGTGCTGATGAGCACAATGGGGGTGCTTTGTGATCAGTAAATTATGGTGAATTGGAGGAGGCAGAGTCAGCCAGAGGAATGGGTTCTGGGAGCCATGAAGTCGAGCTTGGAGGTGCTGGACTGGGCTGCTCAGGTGTTTGGAACAAGATACTGCTTAATACCCAATCAATCAATGGATTGTGGTGGGTGAGCCAGTTGTGTTCTAGAACAAGTGAGCAGGAGCCATCTAGCAGGGTAACATAAAATGTAATTGGAGTGATATCACTGGAGAGGAAGCAGACCGAGAGGTCCAGAGCTTGAGTTATTGTGGCATTCAATGTTCTGTTGAACAGGCAGAGGGAGAGAGGAGGGATGGAATAGGTTGAAAGTTCATTATTATTAACAAATGTTGTATCTATAAAACTGTTGGATGAGCCAGAGTCTATCAATGTGGGAAAAGATGGGATATCATAAGAGACTAGGAAAACAGAGGGCATGAGAGATTGGGGGTCTGAGAGAGTGGACACATTGAGTCAGATCTCCTGGGGTGCACCAGTGAAGTCAACATAACCTTTATTCCATTGCAGAGTCACAGAGGTTGCAGCCTATTTTGTTGCCTTGGAGGAGGCCTCTGGTTTGGCTTCCACAGTGTCTGCTTTAGTGGAGTGGCCCTTGGCTGCATGCAAAGTGGACTTCATGCCTTCCTTGGCCTTATGCCCTGCATGGCTGCAGAACATGCAGAGATTGTTGTTGAAGTGGTGCTTGCATTTAGCTGCTGTGAGCTTACCATCTTTTCTGAGCTTGGATGACAAGTCTAGCTGGAAGGAGGTGAATGCTCCAGAGGTGGTGGAAGTACTGGCAGACTTCCCTTTGGACTTCTTGGAGGAGCCTGAGGAGCCACTGGCAGAGTTGGAGGATTTATTAGACACCTTGGAGAAGTTGCTGGAAGGCTTTACCTGACGGCTAACCTCCAACTTTCATTCCCAGTAGTGGGTGTCAATATGCCTTGGGTGAGTTGGTGGAGTTTGGAGAGTGTAGGGGAGAAGTGATGCTAGAGGGCACCTTCTCTGTATTCCTGGACTTGGGTTGTGATTCTGTTGAATTTGACCACATACTTGTTTATACATTGGCCATCTCTCATTATCAAGTGGTTGAGCTGGTACTCCACATCTCTGATTGGATCATGCAGTCTGAAGTGTATTTGTAACTCCAGGATGAACTCCTTGTAGCTGTCCATACAGTTTGGGTGGAGGTCCAGGTCTTGCACCTGGAGGAGGTCCAGCTTGAACCACTCCAGTGCCATATCCTTGAGGTATGACTGGACAAACGTGACCTTGCTTCGGTTGGAGGTGAAGGCCTTGGGGTGATCTTGGAAGTTTAGCTTACATTGAATGAGGAAGACCCAGAGTTTGTGGGGGTTTGTCCCATCAAACTGGTCTGGTTCTCAGACTTTTGTCTGCTGCAAGGGTTCAGAGGACTTCTATGATGAACAGGTGAGTACCCAGATAGTGCTGGCTAGGTTGGCAAGCATATCTCACAGGATGTGTTCTTCATTATCTTCCAGAATGAAGTCGTCTTCCAGAATGTCAGAGGGGTTGGAGGAGTCATTGTCAGGCTCACCCGGATGTCTTGGGTTGCCTTCATTGCTGGGGGTGTGGAATTTGATGGGGAGTTCATTGCTGTTGTTCATCAGCACCTCAATATGCACACTGGAGGTAGGGAATTGTGGACAGGCACATGACTGTGGATGGATAAGGTATTCCATTGAGCAAAGAAGCTGTGGAACTGGTTGACAATGTCAGGACCTCAGTGGTTGCTGCTGAAGGTATTGAGAGGGTTGTAATAGGGGAAGGCAGGAGGATTTGTGATCACTCTGGTGTGTGATCAAGTGATATGAGTGGTCATGAGGAATCTGTTGCAAAAGGCAGTTTGAATATACTGTTAAACTAAGTTGGATGAACTCCAAGGAACTCCAAAGAGGCAGAGTTGTGAGGGGGTCAGACAGGACTTGGCTTTACTTTATGTGGTGCACCCTTGCAAGAGATTCAGTGTCCCAAATTTGCAGATGGAGGGTCAGAGTTCAGAGGGGTGGTCAGAGTAGTTGTGCAGTGACTTAGAGAGTAAAGGTTGAATGGGAAGAACATCAAGTTATGTTGATATTTGAACTAAAGAAATACAAAGTGGAATCTATGGAGTTTATATATGGAGGGAAATCAGATGACTAAGTCTGGAGTTGGAAAGAACTATGTACTGGAATGTCAGAAGCTGAGTAATACTGGAGCACAGCCTCAGAGCTGTGCAGATTGGTAATGGAGTTCTGAGTAAGCAGAGAATGGAATGTAAGAAGATGAGTAACAGAGTTAGAACATGAAGAGTGTCATAATAGTTTACTAGAGTCTGAGTAGGGTATCTAAAAGAGAAATGGAAGAACAGACTGGAGATCATGGCAGAGTTGGTCTGGAAGGACTAGAGATGGACTTCTGAGTCCAGGATATGACACCTGTACAGTTTTCACTTTCACTCTGCCCCTAGAACAGCAATCTTTGCTCCACCTCCTTCAAACCCAACCTCTCCAGTGTTCCTCTGAAATATCACAACTTCACAGATGTATTCAGCAACAGCAAAGCCTTTCAGCTTGCTCCACAATGTGATTTCAATCTGAAGATCAACTTGGAAGGAACCTTTCCTCCAATAGGTACCACCTACTCCCTCTCCACCTCTGAGCTTGAGGCTCTCTGGATATTCCTTGACAAACATCTCACCATGGGTTTTATCCATCCTTCCTTCTCCACACACACCACCCCTATACTCTTTGTCTGCAAAAAGGATGGTTCACTCTACCTCTGCATAGACTTTCACAAACTCAACAAGATCACAAAGAAAGACTGCTATCCACTTCCCTGCATCTTTGACCTCCTAGATGTTCTGAGCTGCAACAAGATTTACACCAAGCTTGATCTCTGACATGTGTACCGCCTGGTCCACATTGCTGCCAGAGATGAGTGGAGGCCATCTTTCTGGACATGCTATGAATTCTATGAATGGCTTGTCATGCCATTTAGCTCACCAATGCCCCAGTGGCATTTCAGTGGTTTGTCAACTCCATCTTTGCAGATCTCCTTGATGTCTCAGTTATTGTCTACCTTGACAAAATCCTCATCTTCTCCAAAGACTACATGAAGCACAAAGAGCATATTCAGGAGGTACTCTGGCAACTCCAAAAACACAAACTATGCCAAGCCAAAGAAATGTGCATTTCACATTGATTACACTGAATACCTTGGATATTGACTCTCCTCTACCAGACTCTCCATGTCCCCTGAAAAGGTAAAGGCCCTCATTGACTGGCCCAAACCTTGAAAAGTCTGAGATATTCAATCCTTCCTCAGTTTTGCTAATTTCTACCAATGATTTATCACCAGATCTTCCAGACTTGTCATTCCACTCACCCACCTCACTCACAAAGGCACTCCATGGAATTTCAATGATTCCTGTTGCTCCACCTTCCAGCACCTCAAGGATGCATTCACCTCACTCCAATCCTCACCCACTGGGTCCCCAACATTCCACTAATTATCAAGACAGACACCTCTGACTATCCCATCACCAGCATCCTCTCTATCCAATGTCTGAATGATGACATCCACCCTGTTGCATTCTTGTCCCACATCCTCTCCACTTTGGAACTCAATTATGACACCCATGACAAGGAACTGCTTGCCATTTTCAAGTCCTTCCAGACTTGGCAGCACTATCTTGAGGGCTCTGGAATGTAGTAACTGACCATAAGAACCTAGAATATTTTGCTACCACCAAACTCCTCACCTGGCATCAAGCTTGGTGTCAAAGTTCCTCTCACAGTTCAATATGGTCATCCAGTTCCACCCCAGATGTTTAGGTACCAAATCCAACTCCCTCACTAGATGCTGGAATGTCTACCCCAAAGAGGGGGGATAGGGACTACACTCATATCAACCTGCAAAACCTCCATTCCATTTTCACTCAAGAGCAACTCACATCATCCCTCAGGGCAATGATACTCATAACTCTGGTCCTTCAGGCCAGTATGCTGTTTGAGATCAAGTTCCTACATAATGACATCCTGTCCACTCTCACCTCTGACCCCATCCCAGCCATCCATATGTCCAACTCTGAATTCTCCAATTCCTGCTGGACCATAGATTCTGAAGGCTTCTTATACCTAGATGATCACATTTATGTTTCTGATGCTGACAATCTCTACTTCTGAGTCCTCCAGTATAAGCACAACCATCTGCTTTCCAGTCACTTTGGACAAAACCAGACATCAGAACTTATCTGCCATGAATATACCTGGCTGGGCATCCAGACATTTTTCAAAGAGTATATTCCCTCCTGTACAGCCTGCACTCATGCCAAAGTCCTCAGACACAAGCCTTATGGGCTTTTCAAACAGCTTCCAATCTCCAAGAAGCCATGGAATTCAATCTCCAAGAACTTCATTGAGCAGCCTCCTCTGTTCTCCAGACACACTGCCATCCTAGTCATCATGGACAGATTGGTCAAACAATGTGTTTTCATCCCAACTGACAATAAGGTAACATTCCCAGAGTTAGCTAAACTTTTCCTCCTCCACATCTTCTCCAAACATGGAGTTTTCTTGCACATCACCTCTGATCAAGGCTTGGAGTTTGTCTTCCACTTCTTCCACTCCCTTGGAAAAGCACTCAACATCTGGCTCCACTTCACCTCTGGCTATCACCTAGAGGGTGATGAACAAACCAAGTGAATGAACCAAACCCTGGAACAGTACCTCCAGATTTACTGTAACTACCAATAGGACAACTGATCCAAACTCCTGCTCCTCACAAAGTTCACATGCAACAATGCTCCAAATGCTACAACAGGTGTTTTCCCATTCTTCACTAACAAAGGGTACCATCCAAATATCTCCACCCAAGTCCACAAATACTCTGTTGACCTGGACTCCCTCCACAACTTCCTCCAAGAAGAGATTGCCACCACCTTGCAATGATACCATGGACCTGTGGACACCAAGTGAACTCCAGCACCAGACTTCAAAGTTGGTGACAAGGTTTTCATCAAGGCAAAGTACTTCTGCTTCACACAACCATCTAAGAAACTCTCTGAGAAGAACTTAGGTCCATATGGAATCATAGTACCGGCAAGCTTCCTTTCCTTCACTCTCCTGCTTCTGGAAAACATGAAGTCCATACATCTAGTCTTCCATGTCTTCTAGCTGGAATCCACAGTTCTAAACACAATTCTGAACTATGTTCAATCACCTCTGCCTCTAGTTGAGGTTGATGACAAACCTGAATATGAGATCTCCAAAATCCTGAACTCAAAGATTGAGCAAAGACAATGCAACTGTAAACACCTGTAATTAGTTCACTGGTCAGGATACAAAAATACTGATGCAGAGGCTTCATGGCTGCTTACAATGAAGCTGGGCCATGCATCAGAACTCATATTAAACTTTCACCTCTGGTATCTGGAGAAACCCAGACCTTACTCATGATTCCAGCAAAATGATTGCAATTTTAAAGAAAGTAAAAACAATCTATACTATATTTTCTCTCTAACCTCCTCCAGCCCTCCTCCTTAGCCCTCCTGGCCTCTGCTGCATACCTCTGCTCCTCCTCCTCCCATCCTTTGCTCAATGCCTCCACTCCACTACTTTCATGTTCCAAAGGCCATTGTTATCATCAGCATTCTCCATGAGTCACACATCATCCCAGGATTTGATATCTGCATACTTGGACATGATGGTTTGTAACTAAGAAGTTGACCTGCAGTCCACCCAAACTTTATATCATACAAGTGATTGTACTTTGCTTCAACTTTGACAAATCAACAGTGCCATGTGACCCTCAAAGGGGCCTTCAGGGGTTCAGGCCTAAAAGGGGGATACTGTCATATCCTGGACTTACAAGTCCATCTCTGGTTCTTCCAGACCAACTTTGCTATGATCTCCAGTCTGTTCTCTTGTTTCTCTTTACTTATCTTACTTGGACTCTGACCTTAGTAAATTATTATGACTCCTTCTCAACTTAACACTGTTATTCATCTACTTATGTTTTACTCTATGCTTACTCAGAACTCCATTAGAAATCAGCACAGCTCTGAGGCTGTGCTCCAGTATTACTCAGCTTTAGACATTCTAGTTCATAGTTCTTTTTGACTCTGGACATAGTCATCCAATTCCCCTCTGTATATAAATTCCATAGATTCCACTCTGTATTTCCTCAGTTCAAATATCAACCAGACTTGATATTCTCTTCATTCAACCTCAGCTCTCTAAAGTTGTTGCATGACTACTCTGACAACCCTCTGACCTCTGACCCTTCATATGCAAATTTGGGACATCAAATCCCTTGCAAGGGCACACCACATAAGGTGAAGCCAAAGTCCTGTCCAACCCCCTCACAACTTCACTTCTTTGGAGTTCCTCAGAGTTCATCTGATTTAGTTTAACACCATAAGACTTGTGGTTCTTGGATACAGAGGAGAATGAAGTCAGATGCTGTGGGAAACACAGAAGACCAAATGTATGGGCATTATATGTCACAGTCAGAGGATGAAAGGGGGTAGTTTGCTTGGGCTTGACAAAGACTTGGTGTCAAATTAACAAGTTCAACTATTGAATCTCTGGGTCCTCTGTGCCAACTCTGGTTGGAGAAGGATGGTGAGTACTAAGGTGGAAGGAGTTAGTGATGGAGGTGAACCAGAGGTTTGACAAAGGAAGTGGAAAAGGAGAACTTAGGAGGACATCAGCATTGGACTTATGGGTCATGCCCTTGTATAGGTCTGGGTTTTTGTATTTTGGGGATCAGACTAGAAGAATGAAGATAGGGACAGGAGGGAAGGTGGAGGGGGAAATTTAGTTGATATTCATACTGAGGAATAATACAGGATGTATAGAGGTTTATATACAGAGAATGTAAGGTGAAACAATGGTAGGCAAGGAGATCAAACATGTAAGTGTCAAAGAGAAAGGAGCACATGATGTGATCAGAAGGCAAGGGAACATATGGAAGTGATACAATGGCAACTGACTCTGCATAACACCTGTCAAACACAAGGGATGACAGGTCCTGACACACCTAGAATGAGATAGGATACTCCAGTGACAAGTGATAGAACTCCGAGATGCAGAACAGAGGAGCAGACAAGGATGTGGATGCAGTGAGGGTAGAGATGTTAGAAGATGGTTTGAAGGGGGTGACATAGGGGTCAGAGGATGGATATGACACTTGGTAAGGTTCTGTCATCATTGCTAAGCAGTCAACACAGTGGGTGAGAAATGTTTTGGCAATTTCAGGGTTGCAGGTATTGGTTTGGTCAGGGGTGTGGGAACTCCAGGCATGATGGAGATGGAAGTGAACTGAGGGAGATGGAGGTAGTCAGTGAAGGCTGAAGATGTGACCAGAGGAGCATAAGGTGGGTGAGTTGCATGAGTGCAGCATGCCCCACTTTTATAGCCAAGCCCTTGAGGCTTAGGCAAGTCCAGAATGGAATACCATAAGGAGTAGAGAAGGTGGAGATTCTTTAAAATCAACAAAACTTGATATCACCATTAAATAACCTGTGTAAAGGCTATGCCTTGGTGCTGAGGGAGTCAGGGAGGTGATACCATTAGGTGGCACAACTGCAATGACTAGAAGTGGAAGTGGACAGGGAAGCATGAGGCAGAGCAATGGGTCCAGAGGATGCCAAAAGTGTGAGTGCAGGTGGAGAGATTGCCAGAGAAGATGAGGCATATGGCAGTGACAGTGGAGGTGCAAATGATGAGGTTGAAATGCCAGGAAAAAAGTGAGGATATAGAATGGAAGGTGTGCAAAGGGCTAAAGTACAGGAGACAGAAATGACAGAGTGGGGCAGAGGGCCCCAGAGTAGGTGTCAGACATGCTGAAGATAAGAACAGGAAGTGAGGAGTGTGGAAGAGTCAGAGGTATTGGACATGACCAATGAAGGAGTAAAGGGAATTGGATGAGTCAGGGTAGTCTGGGGCACCAGAGGATGAATGACTGAGACTGCACCAGAGGACTCAGAGGTGCAGGTTCATGCTGTCTGGAATATAGATATGATTGTGTTACCTGCAAGAGTCTCTGGGAGTTGATGGTCAAGCAGGAGTCAAGAGGTGTGCAGAGAAGTCAGAGTTGTTCAAGTGGCCAAAAGGTAAAAGGTTGAGCTTGTCCTGAAAGACTCAAGGCATGGATCATTGCTTTCAGGGACATGAATGCAATTGCTAAGCGCTGAATCTTTTCAGAATTGACAGTCCTGGGGAGTTGGAGAGTTTCAGAGTTGGACAGAAAAGTCTGGAGGAGGTGAGGAGTAGATGACAGAGTGCCAGAGGGGTCAGATGGAGGTTGGAGATATGCATCTGCACCTTGCTTGAAAATGATACAAGAACCTTAGCATAGGTGCAGCTGTTTGGGACAAATACAGCTTTGCTGAGAGCAGCAATATTCTTAACAGCTAGGTTCTGAGTCCCATTATGTCTGAAATGACTGGAGAGCACAAAAATGACAACCATTACCTTTGAGATGGATATGATCATAGTGGATGCAAGAAGCCTTTGGAGTTGACAATACAGGGAGGGCCAGAGTGCTTGAAGTCCATTAGGGTCAGAGGAGAGAGCGGGCAGGCCATTGCTGTGGGAGGACCTGGTATCAAACAACATACTAGGCCAGAGGACCAGAGTTGTTGGTCTGATGTTCTGGGGACAATGCAAGCTGCTCTTGGAGGAGTAATAATGGGGGCAGATGTGATCAGAGGATTGGCACAAGCATAGTCCCTATTCCTCTTTTTGAAAGACATCCCAGCATCTTGAGGAGGTCAGGGTTCACACCACAGGGTCCAGATTGGAGATGGATGGCCATTATCAAAAACTGGAGGAGGGGGCACCAGCCACTGAACTTGATGACAGGTGAGGAGCTTGACAGCAGAGTTTTCCAGGTTCTTGTGGCTGAAGTTCTGGAGCAGAGGATGTAGGAATAGTAAGTGTGGAGCAAGACAGAAATGGGGAAATGAGGCAGAGGTGAGTGACCACAACAGGACTAGAAGCAAGGATACTGGCCACCAGGTTTGGTGCCAGATAAGGGGCTTATCAGCAGTGTAGTCCAAATTCTTGTGAATGGCCACTATGTGGTCTGGAGTTCTGAAGTAAAGAGGACAAGTCTGGAGTAGCTGGTGACACCATACCAGTGGAGATTCACATATTGGAGAGGGCCTGGATGTTCTGGACCTTTCAAGGTTCAGACCAATTGACAATGGCCTTTTCCTTCTTGGAGGAACATGGAGGTCCAGACAATGAGAGCCAGTGATTGGTGTTAGGGCATGCTCACATGAGCCAGAGTGGTTCACTGAAGTTTGCAGGAATCTGAAAAGGAATCTGGAGTTGTCCCAAGGTGATATGGGAGTTGTCAGAGCCAAAGCCAAAGATGAGCAAAGCCACAAAAGGTATGCTGAGGTGTGTGGCTATAAAAGACAGGAAATATTGGAGAGAAGGGATGGCAGGGACAAAAGGGTGATGAGGTCCATGGAGGGATGTTCATTGAAACACTTGAAGGAAACTCAAGCTAATGGAGGAAGAGAGTACTCTTACTAGTTTGACCTTTAGTACTTCAGAAGGAACTTCAGAGAGATCAGCTGGTTCAGAGTTTGGTGGAGGTGGAGCAGGAGCCACCCTCCAAGGGGGCAGAGTGATAGTGTGGGCTGTACACAGCCCTGGAAGTGATAGCCAGTGCAGAGGCAATTGTCCCAAGAGGTGGTGCCTTGTGATTAGGGAGATGTGGTGAAATCAATAGGGTAGAAAATCAGCCAGAAGAGAGGCTGCAGAGGAGAGCTTGGAGTTGCTAGCACATATTTTCAGATGAATGGAATAATTTACTGCTCAAAATCCTGTCAATCAACAGATCATAGTGGATGAGTCAGTGGTTTCCTAGAACAAGTGAACAGAGCATCTAGCAAAGTGACATAGGAATGCCATTGGAGTGATAACACCAATTAGAAAGGTGGGTGGAAAGGTTGGATGCTTGAGTTGTGGGGTTCAAGGTTCCATTCTAAAATGAATGAAGGAGAAGCAGAGAAGGCAGAGTGATGAACTAGGCCAGAGGCAAATGTCTTGGACAAAGGCTGTGTCTATGGGATGCTCAGAGGAGCTGGAGTTCAAGAGAGCAGATTTTGATTGAGTGAATATCATATGGGGTTCATGACAGAGGTCATAAAAGTTTCAGATCTGAGGAAACAGTCTTGAAGAAGACATGTGGAAGGATTAGTGATCATTCTTGTCTGTGATCTAGTGATCCTGGTAGCCAGTAAATATAGAGTGGATCTGATACAAGTGGAAGTTTGAATCTACTGTTAAACTATGGTTGGACAAACTCCAGAGGAACTCTGATTGACTGAAGTTGAGAGGGGGTTAGACAGGACTTGGCTTCACCTTATGTGGTGCACTCTTATAAAGGATCCAGTGTTCCAAATTTATGGAGAGTTGGAGGTCAGAGGGAGAATCAGAGGAAGTTGTACAGCAACTTAGATATCAAATAGGGAGAACATCAAGTTTTATCAGAGGGTGAAGATCATCAAGTTTGGTTGAGATTCAAACTAAGTAGTACAAAGCGAAATCTATGGAGTTTAGTTATGGAGAAGAATTGGAAAACTAAGTCCAGATTTGGAATGAAGTACTGGAGTAGTCAGCAGATAAGTAATATGGAGTATTGAGATATGAGTAATCTTCAAGTATTGGAAAGTAAGGGATACCAGAGTATCACCTCAGAGCTGTACTCCTAGGCAAGCACAGGTGTTGGAGTCTGAGTAATTCAAGAATGAAACATAAGGAGATGAGTAATAGAGTTCAAAGGAAAGAGGAGTCAAAGTGATTTACTAAAGTAAAGGTCCAAGTAGGAAACCACAGAGGGAGACAGAAAATGGACCAGAGGTCATAGCAGAGTTGGATCAGAAGGATTGGAGTTGAACTTGGAAGTCCAAGATATGACAACACTGCTCTGATTTTCTTTGTCTGCAAGAAGGATGGTGTTATGCTAGTGTTGTGTCAGCACTTGCTGAAACCTGAGCTGAGAATACTACACAAGGCATGGCTGCCTTGAGTCTTGAATAGATACTTAGTTAGTTCACCCAGAATGACTGGAGGCACAGAACTAACGCTTGAATTGCATAGAACTAGCTTAAGATACAAAGTGATCGAGACGCACCTATATACTGGAGAAGAGACTGATGACTAAGGAAGAGAAAACTCAAGAACATTCTACATATGACTGAGGAGGACATGTCACCACCGAGAGAGAGATGTGGCAAGAGGAGAGAAGGTCTGAGATAAGAGTCAAAGAGATGACCAGATAGAGATGCAGAAAGAAAGAAAGGAGAAGACAACATCAGCATACAAAGTAGGTATGAGTGCAAGAAAAAGAATAAAACAGTAGACCCTTCTAGTGAGATATTGCAACACAATCAGCTATGTATGCATAACTGTAACAGATGGTTCACTCTGCCTCTGTATAGACTTCCATGAACTCAACAAGATCACAAAGCAAGACTGCCACCCACTTTTCTGAATCTCCAACCTCCTTGATGTTCCAAGCTATATCAAGATATACACAACACTCAATCTCAGGCATCCATACCACCTGGTCCATATTATCACTAGAGATAAGTGAAAGACTTCTGTCTGAATGCACTATAGATTGTGTGAAAGGCTTGTCATGCTATTTGGTCTCACCAATGCCCTTGTGGTATTCCAGCAGTTTGTAAATTCTATCTTTGCAAATCTCCTTGATGGCTTCATTATTGTCCACCCTGATGATATCCTTATCTCCTCCAAAGACTGTGCAAAGCACAAAAAGCATACATCTGGGGGGTACTTCAGTGACTCCAAAAACATGAACTTCACACCAAGCCTTAGAAATGCAAATTCTATACTGATTCCACAGAATACATTGGATATTGACTTTCCTCAACTGGACTTTCTATGTTTCTTGAGAAGGTGAAGGCCATCATCAATTGGCCCAAACTCCAAAAAATCTGAGATATCCAATCATTCACTAACTTATACCAGTGGTTTATTACCAGATGCTCTGGACTTGTCATTCTGCTCACCCACCTCACTCATAAAGGCACTCTATGGAATTTCAACAACTCCTGTTACTCTGCCTTCCAGCACCTCAAGGAGACTTTTACCTCCACTCATATGCTTATCCACTAGGTTCCTGATGCCCCACTAATTGTTGAAACAAATGCCTGCAATCATGCCATCACTGGCATCCTTTCCATCTGGTGTTTGGACAATGACATCCACCATGTCACATTCTTTTCCACACCCTTGCCTCCCTGGAACTTAATTATGACATCTACAACAAGGAATTGCTTGCCATTTTCAAGTCTTTCCAGACTTTGCAGCATTACCTTGAGGGCTTCAGAACTCTGATTTACATAGTTACCAACCACAAGAACTTTGCCACCCCAAAACTCCTTACCCAGTATCAAGCCCAGTGGTTGGAGTTCCTCTTCCAGTTTAACATGGTCATTTGTTTCTGCCCCAGACATTTAGGGATAAAGCTTGATTTCTTCACTAGACATTTGGATATCTACTCCAAAGGGGAGGATAGAGACTATGCTCATATCAACCCACAAAACCTCCATTCAATCTTCACTCAAGGGCAACTTGCATCATTCCTTAGAGCAATGATCCTTGCAACTCTAGTCCTATGGGCCAGTATATTGTTTGATATTAAGTCCTTATACAATGACATCCTGTCTCCTTTCTCCTCCAACCCTCTCATAGCTATCCACATGTCTGACTCTGAATCCTCCAACTCTCACTGGACCACTGACTCTGAGGGCTTCTTATATCTAGATGATCATATTTATATATATAATGCTGATGATCTCTGCCTTTGAGTCCTCCAGGACAAGCATGTCCGCATGCTCTCTGGTCATTGCAGACAAAATCAGACATTGGAACTCATCTGCTACAAATACACCTGGCTGAACAGCCAGACTTTTATCAAGTAGTATATTTCATCCTGTGCAGCCTATTTCCACACCAACATTCCCAGACATAAGCCCTACAGGCTTCTCAAACAGCTTCCAATTCCTAAAAAGCCATGGAATTCAATCTCCATGAACTTTATCAAGCAACTCCCTTTGTCCTCCAGATATACCATAATCCTAGTCATTATAAACAGACTGTCCAAACAATGTATTTTTATCCTGACCAATAATAAAGTAACATCTTTAGAGTTAGCAAAACTCTTCCTCCTCCACTTCTTCTCCAAGCATGGAGTTCCCTTGCACATCATCTCTGATTGAGGCTCAGAGTTTGTCTTCCACTTCTTTTGCTTCCTCAGAAAAGCACTCAACATCCAGCTTTACTTCACCTTTAGTTGCCACCCAGAGAGTGATGGTCAAACAGAGCAAATGAACATTGAAACAGTATCTTTGGATTTATTGTAACTACCAACAGGACAATTGGTCTGAACTCCTGCCACTTGTGGAGTTTGCATACAATAATGTTTCAAATGCTATCACTTGTATCTCCCTCTTCTTTGCTAACAAGGATTACCACCCTAACATTTTGATCCATCCTGAGTGTGATCTCACCTCCACCCAAGCCTGTGAGTACTCTGTTGACCTGAATTTCCTCCACAACTTCCTCCAAGAAGAGATAGCTGCAGCCCAGCAAAGATATCAAGAATCTGTGGATGCCAAGTGAACTCTGGCATCAGACTTCAAAGTTGATGAAGACCAAGTTTTCATCAAGGCAAAGTATTTTCACTCTACATGCCTCTCTAAGAAACTCTCTGAGAAGAACATAAGTCCTTACAAGATCATTGCTCAATAGGTACCCTCTCTTTCACCCTTCAGCTGCTGGAGAACATGAAATCTGTACATTTGGTCTTCCATGTCTCCCAGCTGAAACTTGCCATTCCAAATACAATTTCAAACTGGGTCCAATTGCCTTCACCTCTAGTTGAGGTTGATGGCAAACTGGAATAAAAAATCTTCGAAATCTTAGACTTTAAGATAGACTGCAGATGAAGAAATTGCAAACCCTTGTACTTAGTCCAATGGTCTGAATACAAAAGAACTGACAAAGTGACTTCCTGGCTGCTCACAATGAAATTGAATTATGCATTGGAGCTTGTCATGAACTTTCATCCAGACAAACCCAGACCTCACATTGCTTAATCCAGAAAACAAATCACATTTAGAGAAGAAGGAACAATAACTATACTACATTCTCTATTTTCATGATGTCCTCTGGTCCCTTCTTTATTTCTCCACTCTCTTCCACTATGTCCTCTGTTTCTTCATCCTTCTGTCATATCCTGGACTTTCAAGTCCAAGTCCAACCCTTTCAAGATTAACTCCAACCTTCTCCAGTCCCACTCTGACACAACTCTGACCTGATTTCCATATTCCTATGTAGTTACCCTATCTGGACATCCACATGAGTAACACTTTGTGACTCCTCTTACATTTGAACTCTGTTACTCATCCCCTTATGTTTCATTCTTTGATTACTCAGACTCTGACACCTGTGCTTGCCTAGGAGTACAGCTTCAAGGCAATACTCTGGTATCCCTTACTCTCCAATCCTCCGAGATTACTCATATCCCAATACTCCATATTACTTATCTGCTGACTACTCTGGTACTTATTTCATTCTGACTCCAAACTTAGTCATCCGATACTCTTTCATATATAAACACCATAGATTCAGCTTTGTACTACTTAGTTTGAATCTCGACTAAACATGATGATCTCCATTCTCTGACAAAACTAGATATTCTCTACCTCTGACTTGATGGTCTCCATCCTCTGATAGAACTTGATGTTCTTCCCATCTGATATTTAAGTCACTGTGTGACTTCCTCCCATTCTTCCTCTGATCTCCAACCCTCCATAAATTCAGGACCCTGGATCCTTTACAAGGGTGCACCACACAAGATGAAGCCAAGTCCTGTCTGACCTCCCCACAACTCCACTTCTTTGGAGTTCCTCCAGAGTTCATCCAACCATAGTTTAACACCTTCTTGGTATTCTCTTTCTCCTTTGACTCATCATCCTCTTCCTCCTCA
>JBBPJY010000379.1:0-16973 GCA_038088975.1 Xerocomus cyaneibrunnescens
ATAACATTGGTAATGTTTGCTGATAACTCTGAACAATCATCTTTATTTTCACCAGCTGATCTTCTGCCTTCCTCACTTTCATCTACTGGTAACCCTATTCAACCCCCCTCATCCAAGCTGAGTTGCAGTAGCTCAAGTAATGCTCAATCTACTTCAGGTGGGGGCCATCAGAACATGACCAGCATTCCACTTCATGTGTCAAACCTAGAGAATAAGAAGGGGTGACCCTATCAAATCTCTGGGATCTCCATGCCAAGTCTGGTCAGAGATGGATGGCGAGCACTAAGCAGAGGGGGTTAGTGACAGAGGTGGACCAGAGGCCTGATGGAGGAGATGATAGAGGGGAACTTAGTGAGGATGTCGGCATAGGACTTATGTGTCACACCTTTGTATAGGTCCGGTTTTTGTATTTCAGAGATCAGACTAGAAGGACGGAGGTAGGGACAGGAGGGAAAGGTTGGGCAATGAGGAGGGAGAAGTTTAGTTGATATTCATACTAAGGAACATTACAGGAAGTATGGAGGTTTATATACAGGCAAAGTAAGGTGAAACATATAGTAGTCAAGGAGATGAAACATGTAAGTGTCAAAGGAAAGAGCACATGGTGCGGTCAAAAAGCAGGAGGACATATGGGAGTAATACAATGGCAACTGACTCTGCATGGCACCTATCAAATGCAAGGGATGACAGTCTGAATATGCCCGACACGAGTTAGGGGCACTCTGATGACAAGGGATGGAACTCCAAGACATGGGGCAGAGGAGCGGATGAGGATATGGGATTGGTGAGGACGGAGGTGGCCAGAGATGGTTCAGGGGGGGGGCAACTAGAGGTCAGAGGATGGATATGACATCATGCCATCAACTCCACCATCTAATGCCTCAGTGACTCACTCACTAAAATGTTGAGAAAGTATCAGAGGAGCACAGATGCTTCATGAATATGTGCATGACATCAAACCACACCATTGCAATAATTTTTAGAAATCTTCTCTTTGACATTGACCACCATGCTTACATCTCCAATGTGTACAATCAATACTACCCAACAAGTGGGACTGGTGGTACAGGCCACACATATAGTAGTAGCATAGGCACATAGTTATTTGTGCTGTACCCATGTTTGTACTTTATATGTTGTATGCTCTCTTTTTTCAATCAATTCAATTGCAATGCCAATGAAATAGACATGATTTGGTGACATGTGATTAGACTACAAATCAGAGAAGTCACTATCAAAGTCACTCTCAAGATCACTATTGACATTATCATCATTAAGCTCATTCTCTGAATCAATGTAATTTGAAAGCCAAGCCTGATAATTGTCCCATATACCCTGCACAATATTGTCCCACATGGCAGCAGCTATGCTGCACTCCTCAGTCACTGTAGCATAAGCAGCAGGTGGTGCATTGACCACATTAGCATCTCCATCATCCTCAGTTTGACTAACCACCTTATTTTCCTTGTTGCTGTGGCTCAGATCATGGATAGATATGAAATTGTGGAATGCAGCAAGATCTGCAGGAAGCCAAACTTGAACTTCAATGCTATATTCAATGGAAAGAAGTAGAATATGAAAGCAGCATTTTATAACTCCAAAGATTTGTTTGATAACATTATGAGCTGATGTATAATGAAGGTTCAAGAGTTCTTCCTTGTTTTTGGGCCTGAGTAGAATGATGATTAGCAAAACAATGCAGGAAGTAAATTAGTATACCTCTGGTGTGCACAAGCCCATTTTGCAAGATGATAGCACACACTGTGATATGGGATGAGTAATTGGAGTTGAAGAGGATAGCCAACATCTGTCAGCAGGTATTTTCCTTGAGAAATTTGTAGATTAGTTGAGATCACATCATCATATACTCATGCATCTGCAGCAGAACATTCCCATCCAGTAAGCAAATAAATAAACCTAAGGGCAAAGTCACAAATAAAAAGTGGATTCTGAAAGAGAAAACCTTTTCAGTTTCAGAATTGTCCATGCAAGTACATATAATGGGGGGGCAATAGGAATGTGAGTGCTGTCAATAGCACCAGTAGCATTCTGGAAGTATGGCCAGAACTTGTGGTTCTGTTGGATCTTGGGGTGAATGTACCCCCTGGTTGAGAACTGAATGAATTTTGTGTAGAATGGTGGACCAGCAACAGCATATAGGATTTTCTTGAAGTAACTATGCATAGTTACTCAGACTGGCCACAAAAAAAGAGAAATTACTCACCAAGTGATAGTACTATTGGATTGCTGAAAGTGCTCTGCAATGTGCCATGATGTGAGGCCAATAACACAGGTATAAAGGAATATGGCAACTTGTTCTTCTAGGGTGATATTGTGCAAATCTGAGAGTCTGACAGAGCAGAGTTCATCAACCAGCACCAGGAATGCATCCTTGTGCATTCCAAGTTCGCATTTGATGCATTCTGGATGACCACAGATGAGTTCTAGAACCCACTGGTGGCCAGAAAGCATAGATGTGTAATATGGAGTATGAGAGGGAGTAGTAATTCCAGATAGGACACCAAGGAGTGAGATCAAGAGTATGTGTATTAACTTGACCATGTGTATGATGAGCTATCAAAGTTATTGTGGCCAGGCATCAAGATCATTGGCAAGAGCATATCAATTATCTTTAGATGTACTTGAGGTGAGCACTGACTAGTTCAATCTCCACTTCGACCCTAGAAGATGATGCTGAACTTTTCACCAGTAAATAAATAAAAACAAACACTGCTAGTTACTGAACCGCGACTGAAAAACATGTTGCTAACCGGGCTCTAAGATAGCTACTAGTCCGATGTAACTGTTAGCTTATGTAAGCATAAAACTCAAGCTGAAACCCTGGCAAGGTGAATGCTTGCAACATAAAGAAGGAAATAACAAAGAATGTGAATACCTGAATAAAATTGTCCATAAACGAATGTGTTTCATGTCCATCGAGTGTCCAAGATGCAGCATCAGCGCAGCTGCCTTATACGGCAAGTCGCGGCTCACTCGCGCTAAGTCAGCGCCCGGTCGACTTGAGTGGCTCCCGGTGCCGTCGTGCTCGCGTTTTGTGCCATTGTATTGCTGAACCCCTCCTATATATGTCATGTACATTGTGTACAATGTGTCCAATTCATCCGATTTCGCTCCGACGCAATCTAGTGGTATGGTGAGTCCACCTGCTCCTGCTGACCTCTCTAGATCGCGATTTGAGTCGTCCTCGGCGACGCGGTGGATCGACGTGCTTGGTACGTCGTCTATGGTGATGTGGAAACAAGTTGGATGGCTTTGGTGCATCCGTCATCCTGCGCTTGTGCCGTTCGTGCTAACTCGTCCGGTTGCCAGCTAGCACCTTCGTATTGACTCGTTTTGAGTCACTGCGCGCGTCGCTCATTGTGCTATTCATCCGCCATCGTCCTCCATCATTTCTTGTTCTTTTTCGCGTCTCCGAACACTCTCGCTGTCTCCCGGCTCGAGCTCCTCCGGGTGAGTATTCCTTCTCCCTGCGCTCTGACCATTCTGCGGCGTGATCCGGCGCATTCAGCGCATTTTTCTGCCGCTCCCTTGTGTCCTCAGTGCGTCTTGATGTTCCCTACGTGTCCGCTTTGTCGTCTGGCTTGACCCGCTCGTCTGGAGCACCCCTGGGTGAGTTCTCTTCCTCCCCTTGCTCCAGACGTTTCCTGACGCATTCTGATGCGTTCCGCAGTGTCGTCTGCTGGAATCTGGCATCCTTTTTGCGTCCCAGCATTCCTGATGCGTGCGCTTCGGCGGACATCTCGCAGTGGTCGTCTCGAGCCTTCTCTGGTGAGTCCTTCTGTACCCCTAGCTTCGACCATTTGCGCTGACGTTCCGATGTGTTGTCCAGCTCCACTTGATGCTCCTTAGCATCCTTGTTGTACCCAGACACTCCTGACACATCCGCTTCAACGCTTGGGTCGACCTGCTTGTCTGGAGCATCCTTGGGTGAGTTCTCTTCCTCCCCCTGCTCCAGACATTCCCTAATGCAATTCGACGCGTTCTAGCAGTTCTTCTGCATTTCCATAGTGTCACCTTTGCTGCGCGACGCTCCCGACGCATCCGCTTCAATGCTCAGGTCACCTGGACCGCTCCACTCCCCCTCAAGCTCAATGCTTGGGGGTACATCCTTTCGCTGCATGGGCTTATCAGGTGATGGGGGTAGTTTTTAGGGGTCTTGAGGTATGTCTTCATCATCTCGTGAGGTGTGCTGATCACCGTCTTCAGGTTTCGCCACTGGTTGCCCATGCTTGGACATGGCTACCCTTTCCCCTTCGATTGGCATTGTACGACGCGTCCTCGCGTCCTCCTGATTGGCCTGTGTGTTCCACAGCACTTCTCTGACCTTCTTGTTGCCATCCGGGTCCATGTAGCCAGGCGCAATGCTCTCATTCGTCTGCCTTCAATGTTTTCACCCGGTTCAACCTCTATATGGTCCAGCCTGACCTCTGCCTCGCCTGCTCCTTTACCCAAGTCCACTGGCTTGTCAGGGGGCCCTGTGGGCTCATCTGGATGATGTTCATTGTCACCTGGTGTATCCACAGGGTCTTCTGGCCATTTTGATTCCTCCATCTCAATGTCTTCATCTGGTTCATCATTATTGACCTTATTTTCCCCACTTTTGACCTCATTGCAGATACCTGCTGCCTCCACATTGCTCATGGCAACTCTCTGGTCCTCTTTGCATGATTTTGGCTCACATGGTGTCTGTATGGCATCCTCAGTCCTCAACTTGTTGTCTCTTTTGTTGACTTCTTTGGCCTTGACTTGGTCCTGACTTTCTGCCTTTGTGACCCTCTCATTGGCTTCATTGACTCATGTGCCAGCTCTCAACTCAAGTGGCTTGTCCAGTGGGATTTCTGATGTGTTTACTGGCCTTGTAGGCCCAGTGCATTTTGTATACAGGTTTGTGATGTCAGCAGTTGCTTTGTTGTCCCTCAGGCTTGTTGTTTTGGGTTCCTGGGGCATGACTATGGTGCAATGGACTTCCATGTCCTTGCCTTCATCATCCTCACCCCTCCAACCCTTTGGCTCAGCCTCTTGGAGGTTTTCTATGTTGCAAAACAACTTGTAATGACTTTTATTGCCTTGTGCTTCCTCTTTGAGTTTGTGAGTCCATTTGTTGAATAGCTTTTGCACCTCAGGGCTTCTCATGCCTTTCTTAAACTTCTTGCAGCCATGAGCCTTGTGTTCATACCATTTGCATTTACTGCAGTAACCTTCAAAAGGTTTTGGATTGCATGCAGCCACATTTTGTGAGGAGTTTTGTCATTAGCCCATTTTCTTGAGTTGTTGTAAGTGAACTACTTCATTTACTGAGCACAGGCAGGGCTCATAACCTGTTAGACTGCAGGATACTTGTAGTCACTAAGTATCCTAAGGTAGCTACTAGTCTGATGTAATTGTTAGCTTATATAAGCATAAATGTCAATAAATTCCAATATTTGATGTGTTTGTTCACATTGAGAAACAAAGGTTGTTGTGACAGGGTACCATTTTATGCAGCTAGCATCAAGGTATGAGAATATATTAGTCCAAGGTAATTTCCTTGCCTGGCATGCACTTTTGGCCCTGCATCTTTCCTGAACTAAGCTTTTACAGCTCAAAGCCAGGCCATTTACAATACTCATTACAGATGTGGTGTTCCTTGAATGCAGCAACCTTGTCCTTCAAGTTACCTTTTCCAAACAAGACCTGACCTCAACTGACCTCCCTGAACAGGAGGTGATAAGTCTATTAAGATGGAAGCCAAATGATGAACATATACAATGTGTCAAGATCTGAGGATCTGTCAACAACAGGGTGCTTCCTAAATAAGATAATAGTGTATGGTTGCATCAAGAATGACTTTCCTGATATGCCTTGGCAATCTAAAATATATACTTGACTGTTTGAGAGACAATACTGAATGTGTTGCATAAAAACAAGAAATTCAGCTGTCTCATACCTGTATTCACTGGGCCTTGAAAACAGCTTGGAATTCAAGTTGTGAACAAATGTGAATTCACCCTTGACATTGTCTGGGATCAGTTTCTTGGCCAAATAAAAAGTGCTGGGGAAGTCAGCTTTTGGTGCATGAGGGTCCATGGACAAATCTGGGCAGTGTGAGTATGAAACCACAACAGCAGCCTCAGCAAAGCACAAGTCAGGTATCTCAAATGGATACAGGACTGTTAGTAGAGTAGAAATATGGCTAAAAGACCACTTACCCTCAGTAGATGTTCGAGCTACTGAGGGACTAACTAAGAGAATTCTACTAGCTATGTACCGCTCTAAGGTTATGTAAGCGATTACCTAAATAGGCAAGCCAATGCATGTTGGTTAAAATACAACACGCTCCCTTAACCTGCAAGGATTAGCTACAGTAGAATTGAGAAACCTAAAAAGTATGATTCAAATGAATGTGGACTTAATGGTTGCTGTGTAGTCCGTGTATGATATGTAGATGCGTCCGAATGTTCAGCCCTTGAGCGGTTACCCGATATGGTAAGTCGCGGCTCGGGTAGTGCTGCGCTCTCGCCGCAGCGCGACTTCAACTGGCTCTGGTGCCATTGCACTTGCGTGTCGCGCCTCAGGATCGCTCTACATGCCATGTACATCGTGTACAACGCGTCTCATCTGTCCGATTTGGCTCCGACGCAATTTGGTGGCGTGGTGAGTCCACCTGCTCCTGCTGACCTCTCTAGGTCGTGATTTTAGTCGTCCTCGGCGACATGGTGGGTTGACGTGGTCTGGAGGTTGTCGGTGGTGATTGGGATGTTGTGTAGACGCCTTAGGTACGTCCGTTATAGAGCGCTTGTGCTCGTCGTACTGACTTGCGCCTGCTTCAGCTAGCGGTTGCGTTTTGACTCGTTTCGAGTCGCAGCGTGCACCGCTCGTTGCGTCGGCCATTCCACCGTGTATCTCATCCATCTTGACACAGTCTCCAGTGTTCTTGTGGCCCCAATTGCTGTTGACGTGTCTCCATCGATCTTGGTCGCCCTGTTGGCCTCCTGGCCCTGGACTTCGACTCTGCGTGTTTGTTCTGTCAACACGCGTGTTCCGGTCACTGGTGTCACGTTTCCTGACACTATGGGAGTCGCCTGGTGGGTCTGCTTTGCTGGCTGTGTCTCTAGGATTGTCTGGAACCCTGCTTGATGAGTTCTCCTCTACCTGTTGCTCCAACTGTCCTTTGACGCATTCTAATGTGTTCCACAGCTTCTTCAGCCGCTCCATGGCGTCCTTGATGCGTCTGGATGCTCCCGACATGTGCACTTGACCGTCTGGCTCGACTAGGACCTCGTCTGATTGATGTTTCTGTACCCATTGCTTTGAGAGTCTGTGCTCGTGTTCTGACGCGTTCTGCAGGTTCTTCGCCTGCTTCTCAGCGCCCTTGACACGTCCTGACACTCCTGATGCGTGCACTTCACCATTGGTACGTGTAGCTTCGTAGCTCGCAACTGACTTTCTCCCTCACTCGCGATCTTTGGACTTGTTGCCACTCTGAAAATACCATGTGACCAATGGTAGATTACACTTTAGTTTACGCTACTTTGAAAATGTCATGTGACCCCAAGCTCTTGGGCAGTTTGCATTTTAGTCTACGCTACTTTGAATTTCGAGTGTCCGAGGTCTGCTGTCGGCATTTTTCCTTTTGCGGTCCGTTGGTCGAGCATGACGTTCCGGCTTTCCATACCTCAGTACCATAGACCACTCATCCTTCGGCCCCCGTGTCATAGTTTTACGTTAAGTGTTTGTCTTACATGATTCCTTGGATAACGAATACCATGCACGTGTCGGCCTAACTCGACGCTGCACTACAACTTAAAGTTCTCGAACAAGAGTCTGAGCTACACCCGTTCAATCCAAGTCGCTCACCGACGGTGGCTGCTGACCTCTAAAGATCGCGCTTGTTACTGGTGCCGTGCAAGCGGTGCCAAGTCCAGCCGTCGCTATCCGACCCTGTGCCAGTGGCAGGTCGGGCCAAGCCTGTTATGGTTCTCTCTTGCAGGAAGAATTCTCCTGGACCGTTTTCTCACTCGGAAATTGTTGAAGGATGCAGCCCAGTATAGGTATTATAGGTATGTTGGTCTGCTGAAGCTTTACCTCTCACCCCAATAACGAGCCAGCTAGGTAGCGCCAACTTCGGAACTTCGCAAGTTATTCGGGAGATCGCACTGCCTAGAAAAAATCTTATCGGAGCCGGTATTTCCCACGCCTTGACCACATCTCATTGCGGTGACACCAGAAACGACTTACGGAGCTCAAAATGACCAAGGTTCCATTCAACGACAGCTTTACGAGACCTGTGCATTTCCCTACTGGTAGTGACCTCCTGCTGAGATGTACGTCACACCAGGTCACCCGCCAACATTTATGGTGAAGCAGAGCGCTGGAAACTAGCTGAGGTGAGACGCCTCACTTAGAGCAGTCCCTAGACCAATTTGGCTTTTTCTTGTGACCTTTGCAAACTATTTCATATAGTTACCGGCACATAACCCTACCTGGAAGTGAAACTACCTTATTTTTCACTCCCCACTCATCCTCTCAGTTCATGTCGATTTCCAAAGGAATCGCCCTCATCACTGGATCCGCCCATGGCATTGGGCGCAGTATCGCACTTCGTCTCGCTAGGGATGGGTTTGATGTTGCTTTGAACGATATCTCGTCCAAACGTGATCAGCTGCGCGGTGTAGCCAATGACATCGAGAAGATCGGTCGCAAGACGCTCTTAGTTCCTGCAGACGTGGCTATCGAAGGCGAGGTGAAAGGAATGATACAAGGTGCTACAGAAGGGCTCGGAGGGCTGGATGTCGTGAGTCCCACTTGCACCCCCACCGTCGAATTTGCTCCTAATCCACCTTCACAGATGGTAGCAAATGCCGGGGTCGGTCTAGTAGCAGATTTACTCTCCAGTTAGTCCAACTCGCCAGCTTACTCTAGCTTGGACTGACAGGATGATGCTTTATAGCTGGACTGGACAACTGGGAGCGAATCATGGCCGTCAACGCACGGGGGACTTTCCTATGCTATAAGTATGCAGCAGCACAAATGATAACACAAGGTCGTGGGGGGCGAATTATCGGTGCAAGTTCTGTCTTTGGGAAATCAGCCAGCCCCCTGTGTGCGGCGTATTCTGCCAGTAAATTCGCGATCAGAGGCCTGACACAAACTGCCGGTAATGGCTGTACTGCTCTCATCATCATTCTCTCAGTTAAATATGCGACCACTTCAGCTCTAGAACTAGGCCGTCACAAAATTACGGTGAATTCGTACGCTCCAGGCTTCGTTGAGACCCCGTTGAGTACGTGCTCTCAGTGTCTCGTCACTAGCTCATAGCTGAAGTCTTGACAGCAACTGCCTTGTTGGCGACGCTTGCCACGGTGGATAAAGAAATGGCTGAATTGTGCAATACCGTATGTTTCCTCCATGCCTCTAATTCATACCTTCTTGTACTCGTCGTATTCATACGCCACTGGTAGCACTCCCGCAGGAAAGCCATCAAATACGACTGTCAGCCAGAAGATATCGCAAGCATCGTGAGTTATCTTGCCTCGAAGGAGGCACACTTCATTACCGGCGAGTAGCTGTCTGTCGTCATTTTTGTTTCATCTGACATTCGTGTGATCTGATCAGGACAGTGTGTAAGTTGACTTTTTTTCTCGAATTGGACCTCGGCGAGTCGGAATTCCATGCTTAGTATACTTGAAACAGATCGCCGTTGATGGTGGAGTAACCATGGTTTGAGATACGTGTTCTCGGGGGTGGATATCTGTGTATATGCGTATTCTATACTCATTCTAGTAGACCGTTTTATAGGATTAGATAACTTGTAATTCCGAATCACTGGTGGTCACCTGCACCAACTGCAGAGGGTTGTTCGGAAATCCTAGACTATCAATACTCTTATACACTTAGTACCACCCTGAAATACCAAAACCACTGGCAAACTTTACGATAGGTTGCTGGTTACATACCACTCACCAGAATGCTCCATTCATCACTGGCACTGCTGTTGAATTAACAAGTACACGCGCAGCCACGAGCGTGACCGGTCCGAGCCATCGCCGGTAAGCACGCGGTGTGCGCACATTGCATTCCTCGGGTAGATGCTCCGTCTTCACGATTACATTCCACATAGCGCGTATTAAATGTTTGCTCTCCTCCTGTGTTCGCTAATTAAGTCCCCTCGTGATACCTTTCTTATCCCCTTTTTACACTCTAGATTTGATCCTGTAGAGAAGACTCCTTTTGATGGCAGCACACCTCAGTCCGTTGTTCACGCACGACGACCGAGTCCTTGTCTTGAGAGACATCGTGCTCCGATCCCTGTTTTCTATCAACCACTGCATCGAGGTACGATTGATCGAGTCGTCTCTTGCATCGCTACTTGTCCGAGTCGGCGTTGCATTCCCTTTACGATGCTATATCTGATCATACTAGTACGACGCGCGTCCTGGCACTTCGAGCACCACGAGCTATCCTAACAATCTTATTGGCGCAGCACTTCTCTCCTGTGGCACCATCCAGGCAAATGCGTGACGTCACTCGTGACTCAAAATTATCGGATTCCAGCACAAGTGTCGTTTTGGCAGTCCCACCCTGCGTTTGTCGCCAGGGGTATAAAAGTCCGCTGCCAACGATAGACTAAACACGTCGCATCAAGTTTTCGTCCACCTTTCGAGCTCATGTCTATCGTCAAAGGGGTCGCACTCGTCACTGGATCTGCTCAGGGTATCGGGCGTGGTATTGCACTTCGTCTCGCTAAGGATGGGTTCGACATCGCTCTAAATGACATCTCATCCAAGCGCGATCAGCTGCGTGCTGTGGCAGAAGACATCAACGGAATGGGCCGAAGAACGTTGTTGGTCCCAGCAGACGTGACCGTAGACAGGGAGGTCGAAGGAATGGTGCAAGACGTCTCCATGGAGCTCGGAAGCCTGGACGTCGTGAGTAGATCTCGCACCTCACGTCTCCAAACCTGAATGTCTTCTTGCTAGATGGTAGCAAATGCGGGCACCGCTCGATTGTCATCGTTGGTCTCCAGTAGGCAATTCTCGCAAGCTTTCTGCTGTCTGCACTGACACAATGGTGTTCTGTAGCCGACTTAGAGGAGTGGGAGCAGGTCATGGCCGTTAATGCACGGGGTCCATTTTTGTGCTACAAGTATGCAGCACGACAGATGATTAAACAAGGACGTGGAGGGCGCATTATTGGTGCGAGCTCCGTAGTTGGAAAGTCAGGGGTACCCTTGGCTGTCTCGTACTGCGCTAGCAAGTTTGCCGTTAGAGGTCTCACCCAAACCGCCGGTAAGGGTCGTGCCCTGTCTCCCTACCGAGAGTGAAGATGTCTGATCAGATCAGCACTGGAACTGGGCCAGTACAACATTACCGTGAATGCCTATGCTCCAGGTCGCATTAAAACGCCATTGCGTATGTATCCATGTCTGATCCTGAAGTGTGGTTAAGTACAGGCTTTCAGTTAGCACATTGAATGACGTTGCAGAGGCTGATCTGGAAATGTTCAAGTCAACTATGAGTGTATGTTGCCTATTTTCTGACTGTCACCTTGCAATTCCTAACCTCATAGTATTACTCACACTAGCGCCTAAGTATGGGTGCCATCAAGCACGAGGGTCAGCCAGAGGATATTGCAAGTATCGTTAGCTACCTCGCCTCGAAGGAAGCACATTTTATAACAGGTGAGCACTGAATCACTTATTTATATTTGCACGTTAATATCCTTATCGCATTATATTAGGACAGTGTGTAAGTTCTGGGCTGGATCATTCAGGGGCATACCTGCTTACTTGACATCTTAGATCGCCGTCGATGGAGGATTAGTCTTGTCTTGATTCACATTATCTGCAATGAGTAGCGTCTAGTTGTACGTGGGTTTTGTTTGTCTACCGATGTTGTACAGGTGTTTTTCCATGAACATATTTGGCACATTGCTGTAGGGCAGCGAACATTTCGTTATACGCGGAGCCTATGCCCAAGGTACTACTATTGCAGTTCACTCAACACGTGTCTTCTAACGTGTGGTGCAACTCACTGGGTCTGGTCGCTAGACTACCCTCCCTATCGCGGAGCGTCGCGGTCTCACTTGCGTGGGGAATTTGCCATACGCATCTTTGCCAGCGCCAATCCATAACCCACGCCGCAGAACGACATAAAAGAGTGACCAACTCATCACGGCATTTGCTTGCACCCATTCACTCCGGTTCATGCCAAACGCCAAAAGAGTCGCACTCGTCACTGGATCCGCCCAGGGCCTCGGACGTAGTATTGCACTTCGTCTCGCTAGGGATGGGCTTGATATCGCTCTGAATGACGTCCCGTCCAAGCGCGATCAGCTGCGGGCTGTTGTGGACGAGATCAAGGAGATCGGTCGAAGATCATTGTTGGTCGTCGCAGACGTTACGGTAGATAGCGAGGTCAAGGGAATGGTAGAAGACGTCGTCAAAGAACTCGGTGGGTTGGATGTCGTGAGTACAGCAGAGTGTTGCACCATAAAATGTCTTCCTAAATAAATTCATTATATTAGCTGGTAGCAAACGCCGGTGTTTTGGGACTATCTTCATTGATCTCGAGTGGGCCGCGCTCACAACTTCTTGCACCCCCAGCTAATACGACCGTTTTTCACAGCCGAATTGGATGAATGGGAGCGGGTTATGGCTGTTAATGTGCGCGGCACTTTCTTGTGCTACAAGTATGCAGCACAGCAGATGATCAAACAAGGGCGTGGAGGACGGGTTCTTGGCGCCAGCTCCATCTCTGGCAAGATAGGCAAACCTTTGCTTACTACATATTCTGCTAGCAAATTCGCTATCAGAGGCCTTACACAAGCTGCCGGTAAAGACCGTATTTTGGACTCTTGCTCTTAACTGATCGAACCAGCGCTGGAGCTTGGCCCTCACAATATTACAGTCAATACGTATGCTCCTGGTCAGATCAAGACGCCAATGAGTAAGTATCAACAAAGTATCCAATCTGGAAATAAGACCAAGTTCGGATAGCGGCTGTCATGTCCGATCCAGATGGAGCGTTTGCAAAGGCTGATCCGGAAATGATAGACATATGGAGAGGAGTGAGCTGCTTTATCTCCAGTTTGTCACCACACGGCTGTATTCTCATGTTACCGGTAGCGCACAGCCACAAAAGGCATTAAATATGATGGTCAGCCAGAGGATATCGCAAGTATTGTCAGCTTCCTCGCCTCCAAAGAGGCACATTTTATCACAGGCAAGTATTCGTTTATGTCTTCTTCGTGCTGATTTGCTCATATTTGGGGTCGTATCAGGACAAAGTGTGAGTCAACCCCTTTTTTTTGATTAGATTGAATGGCATGCTCAATTGGTGGCACAGATCACCGTCGATGGAGGAATGGTCTTGTCCTGATCTCCCCTACGGCAGTAGCAAACGTCCGGATCGTACCGGGACCATGTGTATGCTCTTACTTTTTTGAGTGAAGTATTGAATCGGATTCCGAGGACATGCCGAATGGACTCGATACAGATTACTTGATGGATGAATTGATATAAATTAATTCCGGGTAACGGCTGCGAGTTCGCGTGTAAAGAGATTATTCACTATCTTGGTATTGTAATCTATCAGCGACGTTGAACTTCGGTTCCATGACTTTCCAGCTCTTGGTTAGTCAATTTTGTCTGCCACGATGTGTTGTATATATAGCGAAAAGGTTCTCTCCCCAGGTCACGGTTCTGACAATACTTTGGGCCGTAATCGCGCCACTCGCCCACGCCGGCTAAGCTCCACCGGCCTGTCCTGGTGAAACGTTTGAGCTCACTGCGATAGATACCACAGTGCTCTTTTCTCCACCCATACATCAGATCTACATGTCTATTGCCAGAGGTGTCGCTCTCGTCACTGGATCCGCCCAGGGTCTCGGACATAGTATTGCACTTCGTCTTGCAAAGGATGATTTCGATATTGCTCTGAATGACCTCTCTTCCAAGCGTGACCAGCTGCGAGCTGTCGCAGACGAAATCGAGAGCATTGGTAGAAGAGCGTTATTGGTCCCTGCAGACGTAACTGTCGAGGAGGAGGTCAAAGGAATGGTGCAAGACGTTGTCAAGGAACTCGGAGGTCTGGACGTCGTAAGTAATCAGTACCGGATTCTGATCAAACCTGTCCCTAAGTGCCTTACGTGTAGATGGTAGCGAATGCGGGCGTTGGCGCATTCTCAGCTTTCGTCTCCAGTAAGCCACTTTCGCAAGCTTCCCGAAGTCAGGGCTGAGTCGATGGTGTTCGACAGCCGAATTAGAGGATTGGGAGCGGGTCATGGCCGCCAATGCACGAGGCCCATTCTTGTGCTACAAGCATGCGGCACAACAGATGATCAAACAAGGGCGTGGAGGGAGGATTATTGGCGCAAGTTCCATAATTGGGAAGGCAGGAGTACCCATGACTGCACCATATTGCGCTAGCAAGTTCGCAGTCAGAGGCCTCACACAAACGGCTGGTAAGAATTAGATCTTGCCCCCTTGCTCTTTGCTGAAGTTCCTATGAACTAGCACTGGAACTCGGCCGGTACAACATCACCGTCAATTGCTATGCTCCTGGAGTCATTGAGACCCAGTTGAGTAAGTGTCGGCATGCCATCTGATCCCGAAATCAGACTGAGTACAAATAGCGGCTGGGCTGTCTGATAAAATTGAGGCGATTGCGAATGCTGACCCGGAATTAGCGAACTTATTGACGTGTGTATGTTGTCTTATACCATACCTTGTCGTCTGGTATGCCCATATCACTTGCAGCGCTTAAGCACAAGACCTATCAGCTATAATGGCCAGCGAGAGGACGTGGCAAATCTGGTGGGCTACCTCGCGTCGAAGGAGGCACACTTCATAACAGGCAAGTATTCTTTCAACTTCCTGTGTATGCCGATCTGCTTACATAGATCATGACAGGGCAATGTGTAAGTTCTGATGTTTACCGAATTTGTTCAACCGATGCGCGAAATAGTATACTCATTGCACTTGACATAGATTGCCGTTGACGGAGGAGTTACTCTGTCTTGATCCCATGCATAAGGACTAGACACGATCTAAGGGTGGCTGTAGAGACTGATGTTATATTCTTGATGCTGCACTCGTGATCTTTCCGAGGTTAGAATGGCAGGAGTAAACAATAGGCAAGACAATCTAGTGCGAATCGAAGGGAACAAAGCTGTGGTGTTAACGGTGTATGATAGTAGTTCCTTGGACAAGATGAATCCTCGGTGTAAGAGTGTGGAACTAATCAAAGGGCTATTTGTGTTTGCGATGGTCTTGAAGTTACACCGTGACTGCTAGTTTGTATCCTTTGAATTTGAATTTGAAGCCTGCAGATTCTGGCGTGGCGGCGCACCCTGGTCTCCTCAGACCAGATATGTGTGATCGAGAATAACTCTGAACTCGCGAGATAACGCGTACGATATGAAAGGCATTTGCCTTCTCACGAATCAAAGAGGGAAGGAAAGGGTGCAAGGTGAGTGAAGACAAACCGCAGCGATAAGGCTGAAACGACATAATCACGGAAACAACCCATAATTATTTGCCCCCACGAGGATCTGATCTCGGCAAAGATGACATGGAACTCTGCTACAAACCTCACCCTATCTCACCCTCCATGCATCACCGTTGCCGCGTATTTGGGCCATTGACATGCGTGTATACACAGGCTAGAAAAGGCGAATTGTAACAAACTGTAACAGGGTGCCCATGTGGCGGTGCAGTGACAATACTATGTACTACTTGCCTTTTACTGGAGTTACTTAGGTACTGTCTTACCACTCGTCATGTCTCGCATGTCTAGCCTGAGCTGGCAGTTTGTCACAGCGTGGCTTAGCGAGGCACGAGAGGTGCCACAGAGGCAGACAGCGGAGAGCGCCGAGGAGCAGCTAGCCGAGCGGAGCACAGAGTAGCACGCGACTCCCTCGGGGCCATCACTCCCCCCACCCTTGGCCTCTCCAGCGGGGCTACTACTGGTATCAGATGAGTAGTCTCGAACTAGACATTTGGATCGTACGTTCTGGAACTCCCGTTTTCGGACGCATTCTTCAGAAGGTCCGAGCAGGGTGTCACCCTCAAGTGTCTAAAATGTCGACGATGGTCTGATCCCAACAATCATAGATGGTTGCGCAGAAGTCCAACTGAAACTCACCCCAATCCATATCGTTCATCGACTAATGTGTGAATTTGTGTTCGGTGAAGTGTAGACCCTCAAACATGCACAGAGATGGTTTGTTGGTACTTACTACCTGCGCCGCAGCAGGGGTGAATCACACCCATCAGATATGTCTGTGCCTTGTAATTCCAGGCTGCATAAAATGGGGCACTCTAGGCCACGAATTACGCACCTCAAAGTGAATCATGCAGCTCTCTCCCATTCTTCTCGTTCTTGCCGCTGCCACTGCGGTGATCGCCTTCCCAGTGCATATCTCATGCTCTATGTGCCGTGATTCTTGGACTGACCAGAGGATCGGTTTTTGTTAGGCACCTTTTGGTACCCGTAATGCTCAAAATTACCCCGAAGCAGACGTAGTCGTATGTCTTGAACTCGAACTATTTGTTGTGCCATCTTGCTTATGCTTTCACCATAGCAAATTCTAGGTGGTGCGAGGGGCCTTCCAGCAGGCAACAAAGAAAACCTTGTATGACTCGGACTCATACTACTTGTCACACCATCTTGCTCATGTTTACACTATAGTAATCTCCTGCCTGGAAGTGCAGCAGATAAAGGTTGAAAGATCACTTACATAGGAGCCCTTGAGATTGATTGTCCGGTCCTTGGTTAAGCACTTTTCTAGTGTTCATTTCTATTTCTTTCAATATTGTTACGAGGCCTCTTCCTTTGTTCAGATATTCTGTTTCATTCCCTGGTGATGGAAGATGTCAGTGTAGACTCACGACGAGTACTATGCGAACAGTTGAGCCGACAGTACTGACTAGTCTCGCCAATCCTACGACCATCTCTCAGTCGATAGTGGCG